>RCUC01017052.1:0-10478 GCA_003697995.1 Taxidea taxus jeffersonii
AGACAGAGAGAGATCACAAGTAGGCAGAGAGGCAGGCAGAGAGAGAGGAGGAAGCAGGCTCCCTGCTGAGCAGAGAGCCTGATGCAGGGCTCCATCCCAGGACCCTGGGAACATGACCTGAGCCAAAAGCAGAGGCTTTAACACACTGAGCCACCCAGGCACCCCGAGAATTATATACATATTATCAAGACAATTCTTTTTTTATATCCAGACAATTCTTTTTTTTTTTTAAGATTTTATTTATTTATTTGACAGAGATCACAAGTAGGCAGAGAGGCAGGCAGAGAGAGAAAGGAGGAAGCAGACTCCCACTGAGCAGAGAGCCCGATGTGGGGCTGGATCCCAGGACCCTGGGATCGTGACTTGTGCCGAAGGCAGAGGCTTTAACCCACTGAGCCACCCAGGCGCCCATATATCCAGACAATTCTTAAAAACACTTTAAAAGCCTCCTCATTGTCCATTATTGTTCTCATTGTCCCCATTGTCCTCAACTTTTGTCAAAACTTTTCTGCTCAAAGTTTTCCATCATTAATAAGTTCTATGTGTACACACACACACACACACACACACACATACTTTGTTATTTTTTTTATTTTTAAAGATTTTATTTATTTATTTGATAGACAGAGATCACACAAGCAGGCAGAGGCAGGCAGAGAGGGGAAGGGAGAAGCAGGCTCCCTGCCGAGCATAGAGCCCGATGTGGGACTCGATCCCAGGACGCTGGGATCATGACCTGAGCCGAAGGCAGCGGCTTAACCCACTGAGCCACCCAGGCGTCCCCATACTTTGTTATTTTTAAGACTATAAGATCATACAGTACCATACCCTGTTCTGCATTGTTCTCTTTTCATTTATATTTTGGAGATCTAAAGATCAGTAAATGTTTTCATTTGCTAATCAATGTCTATGCAAAAAAAAAAGGGGGGGTTTTCTTAGGGTACCTTGGTGGCTCAGTCAGTTAAGCATCTGCTTTTGAAAAAAGAAAAGCATCTGCTTTTGGCTCAGGTCATGATTTTGGGGTCCTGGGATTGAGTCCCACCAATGGGCTCCCTGCTCAGCAGGAAGCCTGCTTCTCCCTCTCCCTAGGCCCCTCCCCCTGCTTGTGCTCTCTCTCTCCCTGAAATAAATAAATAAAATCTTAGAAAAATAAAAATATTTTTATTACTCACCATAGAAAAATTAGGATAATTTTTCTAGATAAGCAAGTATGTGAAAACAAAATTGCCCACTTATATCTCCCAGTCATAACAACTTCTAACATTCAACATTTATACTGTTTATTTTTAATTTATTTATGTTAAGAACACCTCCTTGCAATTTCCAGACAGAAAATACAAAACAAGAAACAGACTTCGTTTCAAATTATGAATAGTGTGCTGAACTTTAAAGCATTACTCAAAACATTGTTACCGAAGAACGTCAGCTTACTCTAGGGCACTTCAGTATTCCTGAGCAATAGACGTGATTTATCTTTTCCTCTCACCAGGATGCTCTTAGGGTTAAGTCACTGCACCAGCTCTTTGACATTATTTTCCATGTAGAAGATATGCGGCCTGGAAATCATGCTAACAGTTGGAGTAGGCCATTCCCAAACCTGTGCCAGAACCGAAGGCTAATGTAATGGCCACATTGTTCTTTTCAAGAAAAGTGAGAAAACAAGTACCAATCCAAAACCAGTACCTGTTTTTTGGACCGAATCCGCCATGCACCGGTCCCACTTCCTGCTGAGCTCTAAATCTGATAAGTTCCCCACCTGTAACATTTGGCATTAAAAAAAAAACACCTTTTCCTTTGCATATATGAGATATAATTTTAATATCTTATTTAGTAGTCTTTTTATTTAATATTTATTTGTTTTTGTTTTTAAGTAGGTGCCATGCCCAGCCTAGAGCCCAACACAGGGCTTAAACTCATGACCACGAGATCCTGATATGGAGACCAAAGCTGAAATCAAGAGTTGGACACCCAAAGGACTGAGTCACCCAGGTCCCCTGTTGTCTTTTCAACTTAGCAATGTAGGATGAACTATTTTTTCTCCATTACAGAGTATAATTCCACTGTACATGTGAACTACAGTACAATGTATCTATCCATTTTCTTATTATTTGATAATCAGGTTGTTTCTCCTTTTTTTTTTTTAAGATTTTTTTTTTTTATTCATTTGAGAGAAAGAGACAGAGACAGAGAGAGCACAAGCAGGGGGAGAGGCAGAGGGAAAGGGAGAAGCAGACTACTCACTGAGCTGGGAGCCCAACATGGGGCTCAGTCCCAGGACCTATAGATTATGACCTGAGCTGAAGGCAGACGCTTAACCATCTGAGCCACCCAGGTGCTCCTCTACTTTTTTTTTTTTTAATATTTTATTTATTTATTTGAGGGAGAGAGAGAGAGCGAGAGCATGGGAGCATGAGTAAGGACAGGGGCAGAGGGAGAGAGAGAAGCAGACTCCCTGCTGAGTAGGGATCCTGATGTGGGGCTTGGTCCCAGGACCCCAGGATCATCACCTGAGCTGAAGACAGGCACTTAAACCAGTTGAGGTCCCCAGGTACCCCTGGTTGTTTCTACTTTTTAAAGTTATAAACAGTAATGTGATGAATATCTTAGTAGCATAATCATTTGAAAAGTGAATTTTATTGTATTTTTTCTTATTGCACATATTTAGAAAAATTAGGATATATGGATTAGAAAAAGAGTAAAATAAAAATCATTATGACTTCACCCATCCATACATAAATTATCATTTTGTATGTTCTAATAATTCTTCCAGATTTTTTAAACAAATACATTAATATACTAGTTCTTGGGGTGCTTGGGTGGCTTAGTTGTTAAGCATCTGCCTTCGGCTCAGGTCATGATCCCAGGGTTCTGGGATGGAGCCCCACATTGGGCTCCCTGCTCCACCAGAAGACTGCTCTCCCTTTCCCATTCCCCCTGCTTGTAATTTCCCTCTCTCACTGCCTATCTCTCTCTGTCAAATTAAAAAAAAATATATATATATATACACATACATATGTATATATATATATTAGTTATTTATGGTAACTGATTTCTTCATTATACTTTATTTATTTTAAAGATTTACTGATTTTTTTATGTTAGTCATACAGTACATCATTAGTTTTTTTTTTTAAGATTTTATTTATTTATTTGACAGAGAGAGATCACAGGTAGACAGAGAGGCAGCAGAGAGAGAGGAAGAAGCAGGCTCCCCACTGAGCAGAGAGCCCGATGCAGGACTCTATCCCAGGACCCCGAGATCATGACCTGAGGGGAAGGCAGCGGCTTAACCCACTGAGCCACCCAGGCGCCCACATCATTAGTTTTTGATGTAGTGTTCCATGATTCATTTTTGGTGTAAATCACCCAGTGCTCCATGAAATCTGTGCCCCCTTACTACCCATCACTGGGCTCACCCAACTCCTTCCGCAAAACCCCCAGTTTGTTTCTGGAGTCCATAGTCTCTCACAGCTTGTTTCCCACTCCGATTTCTCCCAAGATTTATTTATTTTTTTTTAAATTTTAGTTTATTTGTTTATTTATTTGACAGACAGAGATCACAAGTAGGTAGAGAGGCAGGCAGAGAGAGAGGGGAAGCAGGTTCCCCGCTGAGCAGAGAGCCTAATGCGGGACTCGATCCCTGGACCCCGGGAACATGACCCCAGCAGAAAGCAGAGGCTTTAACCCACTGAGCCACCCAGGCAGAGATTGATTTATTTTTGATTATTGATTTATTTTTGAGAGAAAGACAGAGAAAATGCGGTGGGAAGGGATAGAGGGAGAGGGAGAGAAAGTCTTAGGGTAACCTCCTCACTGGGTGTAGAGTCTGTCACTGAGCTTGATCTCACAACCTTGAGATCACAACCCGAACTGAAACCAAGAGTTGGATGCTTAACCAACGGCACCACCCAAACACCCCTGATTTCTTTCATTTTAAAATATATATTGAGGGGCGCCTGGGTGGCTCAGTGGGTTAAAGCTCATCATATGGACATGCTTCTTTACTTAACTAACCTCCTGTTGGACTTTTGTGTTGTTTTCAGTTTTACTCTATTGTAAACAATGCTGTCTTCTACAGAGGATCTGTTTTCACATTTTTTTTTATTTTAAATATTTTATTTATTTATTTGTCAGAGAGAGCAAGAGAGCGAGGGCAAGCACAGGCAGACAGAGAGGCAGGCAGACAGAGGGAGAAGCAGGCTCCCTGCCAAGCAAGGAGCCCGATGTGGGACTCGATTCCAGGACACTGGAATCATGACCTGAGCTGAAGGCAGCCGCTTAACCAACTGAGCCACCCAGGTCCCTGTTTTCACATTTTTTTTTAAAAGATTTTATTTATTTATTTTTCAGAGAGAGTGAGCACAGGCAGACAGAGTGGCAGGCAGAGGCAGAAGAGAGAAGCAGGCTCCCTGCTAAGCAAGGAGCCCGATGCGGGACTCGATCCCAGGATGCTGGGATCAGGACCTGAGCCGAAGGCAGCTGCTTAACCAACTGAGCCACCCAGGTGTCCCTGTTTTCACATTTTTAATCATCTCAGGATGAATTCCAAAAAGAGAAATTATTGAGTCAAGAGACACATACGTTTGATGGCTTTTGATCATCCCGTCCAATTGCCATGCTCCATTGTTGGACCAATTTGTACTCCTTTGGTCATGATTAGGACTGCCCACTTCCCTTCCTATACAAACCCTGAGTGGGATAATTAAAAATAACAACAATCAGGGGACACCTGAGTGGCTCATTGGGTTAAAGCCTCTGCCTTTGGCTCAGGTCATGATCCTAGGGTCCTGGGATCGAGCCCTGCATCGGGCTCTCTGTTCAGTGGGGAGCCTGCTTCCTCCTCTCTGTCTCTCTGCCTGCCTCTCTGCCTACTTGTGATCTCTGTCTGTCAAATAAATAAATAAAATCTTAAAACAGCAACAACAATCAGCTCTTCCAAATTTGACAAGTAAAAAAAGGTATCACATTTAGATTTCCAAGTACTTAATTTCTAGCACTATTTATATTTCTTGCATGAGTTGTTTGTTCATGTTCACTCATTTCTCTATTGGAATGTTCATCATGTCCTAATCTTTTATATAAAAAACTTTCTTCCTTTCTTTTTTTTTTTTAAGATTTTATTTGTTTATTTGACAGAGACAGAGAGCACAAGTAGGCAGAGAGGCGGGCAGAGAGAGAGGGGGAAGCAGGCTCCCTGATGAGCAGAGAGCCTGATTGGGGCTCGATTCCAGGACCCTGAGATCATGACCTGAGCTGAAGGCAGAGGCTTAATTCACTGAGCCACCCAGGTGCCCCAATAAAAACTTTCAATGTTTCAGTTTTTTATTGTATTAAGATTCACATAAAATTTACTATCTTTTTAAAAAAGATTTTATTTATTTATTTGACAAAGAGAGAGAGAGCACGAGCAGAGGAGTGGGAGGCAGAGGGAGAAGCAGGCTCCTCGCTGAGCAGGGAGCCAGATGTGGGGCTCGATCCCAGGACCGTGGCATCACGATCTGAGCCGAAGGCAGACGCTTAATGGACTAAGCCACCAGGCATCTCTAAAATGTACTATCTTAACTGTTTTTAAGTGTATAGTTCAGTGGCATGAAGTTTATTTAGATTGTTGTGCAACCATCGTCACTCTCCATTTCCAGAATTCTTTTCATGGTGCAAACCTGAAACTCTTTGTTCATTAAAAACTAACTCTCCATCCTTCCTCTCTCCAACTCAAGACCCTAGCAACCACCATTCTGCTTTCTGTTCTCTATAAAGTTGACTACTCTAGTTACCCCATATAAGTGATATCATACAGTATTATATTTTTGTGACTGGATTCTTTCACTTACCAATCTCCTCAAGCATCATCCCTGTTGTAGCACATGTCAGAATGTCCTTCCTGGGGCATCTGGGTGGCTCAGTGGGTTAAGCCTCTGCCTTTGGCTTGGTCCTGGGTCCTGGGATCGAGCCCCATATGTGGCTCTCTGCTCATCGGGGAGCCTGCTTCCCCTTCCCTCTCTGCCTGCTTGTGATCTCTCTCTCTCTCTCTGTCAAATAAATAAATGAAACCTTAAAAAAAAAAAAAAAGAATGTCCTTCCTTTTTAAGGCTGAAGACTATTCCATTCTATGTATGTACCACATTTTGCTTACCCATTCATTCACCCATGAGTACTTGGGTTGGTTCCACCCCCCCATTATTGTGAATAATGGTGCTAATAATGAACATGGATGTACAGATACAAGCATATATTTTAGAAACATTTAAGTTTGACATTTGCCTCTTAATTTTGCTCATCATATCTTCCTAATCTGCTAAGGCTAAATATTTTTATTTTGGCCAGATTCATTGATTTCTTCCTTTATGGCATCTAACACTGATGTCAAGTTTAAAAAAACCCACCCCCACTTTAATACATAATGAAATGCTTACTATATTTTTTCTAGTCCTTTATATATATGTATACACTTATATTTATAATTCATTTGAACTGTATTTTGTGGTATGAAATAGACACTCCCTCCCCAATGGTTAACTAATTATCCTGTCACCAATTCCCCCACCAAATTGAAATACATGTCACACACATCTTTGGGGATGTTTCTGGACTTTTCGTTTGCTTCCTTGGTTTCTGTGTTAATTAAACTGGGAAAGCTTAAAGAAAGGATACTCAGGGGTGCCTGGGTGACTCATTTAGTTAAGTGTCCAAACCTTAATTTTGGCTCAGGTCATGATCTCAGGGTTGTGAGATTCAGCCCCTCCTGGGGCTCCCCACTGGGCAGGGAGCCTGCTTAAGATTCACTTTCTCCCTCTCCCTCTGCCCCACCCCCCCAACCCCAGAAAAAAGGGATGCTCAAAGGCAATTGGTAGCCTCAGAATACCTTTGAAGGTCAAAGACAAGCTGCCAACTTACCTTGTCTGTATGTCCTTCCCTGTTTTCTTTTTATATGATGCCTCTATGTTGGTTACATTCTTGTCTCCTGTTGCTTCCTGTCACTTCTTTAGACATAGTGGAAAGCTTTGGTGAGAATTCTTAGGATATATGCAGTCTTGGTTTTCGTTGAACACTGGGGAGGGCACCTATGGATATAATAGCAAATGTCAGTAGCTTTTGGATTTCCCTGCAAACTTTTTCAATACTCCTGGGTATGGCCAACAATCCCTAAGAGGTAGGCAAGCTCTCAGGATCTTCACACTGGAGGTCAGGTTTTCTCCTCTCTGCATGTTTCCCTCCTGCAAAGGATGCGGCTTGTCCTGTTATGGGAGGCAGGTGAATTTGGAGGGCACTCTACAATGTGTAGGCAACTTCTATATTTACAAACATTTCTAAAACTCAGCTGCTTCAAACTAGGCTTGAGAAGCATTCGCTTATGGTGCTGTGGGCCAGACTGGTCTCTGCTCAGCTCCAGGAATGTCAGCAATCCTGGGGTGGAAATAGCTTGAAGCCCGGATGGAGCAGGTCCTAGTGTCGGGCAGCACCCCGGGCCAAGGTCCCACTGTTTTAAATACAGTCACTGTAAAATATTTTAACAATCTGTAGGGCATACCAATTTTCATTTTAGGGAGAGAGATTTAATTTTTTATGCATAACTTTCTAGGTAGGTAGAGCAGGTGTCGTAAGGGAGAAAGGGCTCGTCACTCAGTAAGTCCGGTTTCGTTCGCAGTAGAACTCTGCGAACCTGATTCCTCACGCAGTGCTCCAAAGAAACCCGGCTCTCGGCATCTCTGGACAGTGAGCCGAACCGTTGTGGCCTCGGCCGCTGCGGCGCAGGAGCGCGCAGCCAGCCCCAGCCCCAAGTCCAGCCCCCGCCAGCTCCAGGGGCGGGGCCGTGGCCGCACCCGGGGATGAGCGCAGCGGGCCGCAGGGACCAGGCTCCAGGCGGAGTCGCGTGGCGCCCGCCCCGCCCTCCGGGACCCGCGCCGCGCCCGGTGCACCGCGCTCCCGAGCGCGCCCTCGGCACTGGCCTGCGGCATCCGGACTTGCCTCCGCCTAGTGACCCGCCGCGGGCAGGGAGCTGGCGGGCGGCGGGGCGAGGCATGGCGGGCCGCCGGGCGCCGGGAGAGAAGCGCTGGCAGCTGGTGCGCTGGTGAGTGGGCACCGGGGGGGCCGCGGGGCCTGGTGCGGGAGCGAACCCGTGTGCCTCGCGCCCCGAGGTCCGGCTGGGCGCGGGAAGGAGCGGGGCGCTGGCCCAAAGTTTCTTCTTGAGCTGAGGTTACGGGGCCAGGTTGTACAGCGAGGCGCTGGACTGGCTGGTCGTAACCATCCCGCGTGCCCCGCGCGGGGTGTTTGCGGCTCTCCGGAGAGTTCGGCACTGGAATCTGGGACCCTGTCCCTGACGTCAGGCTTTGGGGGGCCCTGCCCTCCTTCCACAGGCTCATAGGCTGGGTTTCCCTCCTTCCTTTCCCTCCAACCTCAGCTTTCTGATTCGTGCCATGGAGATCCCCCGCCTACCTCCATTCCTTTTGCTGCTTTGGTCGGGCCACGGAATTGAGCCCCAGGGGCACGACCCACAACCTTCAGCTCCCCTGTTCAAGGAGATAGCCCTGTCTATCTATCCAGGGACCTCTGAGGGTGGGGCACTTTGGAGTTGGGGGCTCAGAGATGGGGGCTCAGGAGGTGAAGGAAGAGGTCCCTGTGTAGGTGGGTCGTTGCCCCTACTCCCACTGTAGCCCTGCCCAGGCCTGCGGGTATCAGGTTACCTGACTGCAGGCTGAGCGGGTTTCAGACGCAGCACCAGGAGTCACCTGGGTTGGGCCTATGTCCCCAGTGTCTGAACGAACCTTGAGGGCTGCTTCAGCCGGAGGCCTGACCTCTGCTTGGTGGGATTTCGAATACAAGGTAACCTGCTTTGGGAGAAGTCCAAAAATCAAAAGAGAATGTCTGGCTGGGACCCCTCCCCATTCCACATCATCCCACCCACACCAGGACCAGGGAGCATCTCTGAAGTAACATTCTGGACGCATTGCACCAGGCATATTCTGTAGCTGGAATACAAAGAAGAATAATATCATCATTATTAACAACCTGGGCTTCCTGCACACTTTGTTCTGGCTCCAGGATTGGGGTATTGCAGATAGTCTTCACAGTGATGTTCAGAGGAAGGTATCAGCACCCCCATTTTACAGACGAGGAAACTGAGGCTTGGAGAAGGAAAGTGGTTAGTCAAGGCCATCCAGCAAATAAGTGGCTGAGTCAGGGTTTCTTTTCAGGTCTTGCCCAGGGGGTTAACTGCTCCTCTGTTTTGCCTATTTCCTGAACTATCCCACCCAGCCTGGCTGGATGGCCAAGTTCCCATTGTCAGAAAATTCTAGCATGTCAGAGCAGGAGGGGTCATTGGATTTTCCAGCCTGCTCAGTCCACCTCTGTGCTGGGAGGATCCCAAAAATCAAAGTCCAAGTAATCAAAATTGTCATTTAGAAGTGGAACCACTTTTCAATTAAGCCACCAGTACATAAAACAGATAAAAGTAGAGTTAATCTGCTTAAAGAGTTAGTGGAAAGCTGGCAGTTACTTAGTGTCCTCTCCCTGGTAAGGAGGCAGTACCCCAGGACTGCAGGACCTCTCAGATCAGTGTACTTAGTTTAATTCCTCCCCCCGCTTCATGGAGGAGGAAATAGGAAGTTTTAAAGGGGTAGAGCTTAGATTCCTGGTCTGAATCTCTTTCTCTGCCCTGATGCTGCCTGACTGGGTTGGATCTTGGGCTGAACCGAATGATGCATGAATTTTTGTTAGTGCCCTAATTAGGTTTGGGGTTACTTTTCACCCCCAGGTAAAAGTCCATTGCTGTGAGAAGGTCCTGAAGGTGTGACTTGAGTGGTCAGGCACTTGGCAGGGAGCACTCTTGAGGGCAGGACACCCTCTGATCCTCGTGGCGTGCTCCCAACATGTCAGCCTTGGCCCCTGGTTCCAGAATTTCACGTTGACTTGGTTCGCTCCACTCAAACTGGCTCAAGAAATAAAGGGGATTTATTGGCTCACAGAACTGAGAACTCCAGGGACTCTTCATGTTTCAGGCACGACTGCTCCCAGGTACTCAAATGTCACCAAATAATGCTCTATGCTCTTCGTCCCTCTGTTTTGCTTTTAGTCCCTTGTGGAGGCAAGTTGGCTATCAGCAGCTTTAGGCAGCTCTCCAGTTAGCAACCCTCATGGAAAGAGCTCTCCTTTCTCAGTAGTCCCAGCCAGCCTCAGGATGTCATCTCATTGGGTCACATGACCATCCTAGAGCCAATCACCAGGGTCAGGGGGATGGACTGCTCTTTTTGGCCAGGCTGGGCCATGTGCCCACTTAGGGAGCTGAGGGCTGGGGTCACCTGTAACTCAACCACAGAATTTTGAGTGGTAGAGAGGGTGATGAATGGTAAATTATTGGGTTAACAAAAACTGATGCAAATCCACAATAAAGCTAAAAGGCAAACTAGAAACTGGATAATATTTACACAAAACAGGCTGACTGCTAATTTGCTAAATGTAAGAAGTGCTTTTTTTTTTTTTTT
>RCUC01017102.1:0-15632 GCA_003697995.1 Taxidea taxus jeffersonii
GTGACGGTGATGGTGATGTTGTACTCGGCCTGGCTCTCTCTGTCCAGCGCTCCTTCAGTTACCAAGGTGTAGAAGTTTTCTAGTGATGGTCTTAGAAGAAAGGGCAAATTGTCGTCTATAGAACAAATAACCTGTTGATTTTGTCCAGAGTCTGCATCTGACACACTGAAAACTGCTACTATGATTTCTGGCAGGTTTTCGGGAATGGGACTAATGAGTGAGGACATGGTCAATTGAGGAGGGTTGTCATTTATGTCCAGGACCTTGATGACTAAAGAACATTTTCCTGATAGTCCTCCGCCATCTGTAGCCTCAATATCCAAATGATAAGATTGAAATTCCTCAAAATCCAAAGTCTTTCTCAGTCGAATTTCTCCTGTAATTGCGTTTATTTCGAAGGGTTGATTAATGTCATCTACCTGAAATAGGGCGTAAGATACCTCCCCAAAGGATCCTGCATCTAAATCTCTTGCTGAGACGGTGATAATCAGAGAGCCCAGGGAATTGTTTT
The DNA here is from genome assembly GCA_003697995.1 of Taxidea taxus jeffersonii. Classification (NCBI taxonomy): domain Eukaryota; kingdom Metazoa; phylum Chordata; class Mammalia; order Carnivora; family Mustelidae; genus Taxidea; species Taxidea taxus. The sequence goes on from RCUC01017102.1 coordinate 512, forward strand.
CTGGGATTTGTGCCTCATAGAGCTCCTGAGCAAACTCGGGAGCATTGTCATTGCTGTCCAAGACCAGGATCTTAATCTCCATGGTCCCAGACCGGGGCGGAGACCCACCATCCAGCGCTGTGAGGGTAAGCCTAAGCTCAGGCTGCTCCTCGCGGTCCAGCGCTTTGTCTAGCACCAGCTCTGGGAACTTCCTGCCATCGCTGCGATTGCGAGTGAGAACGTGGAAATGAAGATTGGAGCTGATTATGTAGCTCTGAAGACTGTTGCTACCCGCATCTAAATCCTGTGCCATTTTCAAAGGAAATAGCTTTCCTGGTGTAGTAATTTCTGATATTTTTAGTAGCATTTCTCTGGCTGGGAACTCTGGGGCATGGTCATTTATATCTCTGACTCGTAAAGCAGCCTGAAAAAACTGCAAGGGATTTTCCAGTAACACTTGGAAAGGTAGCACACATGGTTCAGTGGAGCCGCACAGCTCTTCCCGGTCCAGTTTCTCATTTAGCCGTAAATCATAGGTCTTTGGGTCAAGCTGTAAATACTGTCTGTTCCCCTTGAAAACAACCTGGGCACCCCGTGCAGCCAGTTCTCCTCTCCTGAGTCCCAGATCCTTTGTCAAATTGGCCACAAATGTGCCAGTTTCTGACTCCTCCAATACAGAATATTGAATCGATTCTGAACCGGCTTCCCACAAAAGCATCCATATAATGAAAATTGCCACTTGCCTTTTCTTGAGAGGTACTTTTGTTTCTGCCATCCTCATTATGTCTGATTCCAGAGAAGAAAATCCTTTTCCAGTCCCCATCAGCATGTCCACCATCGACCCTCCGAAATGTCTTTACTGTTGAATTTCGAATTTGTCTTATAACTTGTCTGGTGACAAGTGCCTTCCTGAATACTTCTGTCTTAGCTTTAACTGTAAATGTGTTCCGTAGTGGGCGCGGCAGGGGCGGGGGTGGGGGGGCTTCTGAATAAAATGGAGTCCACCGAATCTGCAGAGATCTTATTCACTCTCTTAGCCTGCACTGCCACCACGCGTTCAAATTAGTAACTTCAGGAGGTGCATACAGGCAATACCAATTTCGAAATCTGAGCCTTGTAAAGACTTTCAGGTGGAGTCAGTGTTTCTCAAATTGTGGTGTGTGAACTATATGCATAAATAATTACTTGGGAGTCAGGAGTTGTTTTTTTTTTCAAGGTTGATTCCTGGGTTTCCCTCCAGACCTTGAATGAAATTCTATGGTGGAGCTAAGGGCTGAAAATCTGCACTTCAATCTAAGTGATTCTCATGCATATGAATGTTTAAGAATCATGCCCTCAGGTAATGTAAACTTCCTATAATCAATTTTTTTAAAGACTTTATTTATTCACTTGACAGACAGAGATCACAAGTAGGCAGAGAGAGAGAGGAGGAAGCAGGCTGTCTGTAGAGCAGAGAGCCCGATGCGGGGCTCAATCCCACCACCCCGGGATCATGACCTGAGCCGAAGGCAGCGGCTTTAACCCACTGAGCCACCCAGGCGCCCCCTTATAATCAATTTTTATTCTTTGGCAGTGAAATTTATCTCTGTTGAGTAGTGTGATTTGTGAATCCAAGAAGTACCCTGTTTAATCGTCCCAGCAAGTCAATAAACTATACAAAATGTAAAATTTGGTTAGCAATACCAATTATAAACAATTACTTCTGTAAGTTATATGGCTCATAAAATGGCATGAACAACAGACTTAATTTATTTTGTGGTTGCACCTGCACAGTAAGGGAACAATTGGGCTATTAGGAGGAAATTTGACGCCAACAAATACTTATGACATAGTATATTATAAGTTATTTAAAAGAGGAACTAGTGGGGCATGTGGGTGATGCAGTCAGCTAAGCCTGCGACTCAGTTTTGGCTCATGTTATGATCTCAGGGTTGTGAGACAGAGCCCCAGGATGGTTCCGAGCTCCCTGCGAGTCTGCTTAAGACTCTTTCCCTCTTCCACTGTCCCTCATTGCTGCACTCTCTCTCAAATAAATAAATCTTTTTAAAAAGATTTTTTTAAAGATTTTATTTAATTATTTGACAGACAGAGACCACAAGCAGGCAGAGAAAGAGGAAGGAAAGCAGGCTCCCCGCTGAGCAGAGAGCCTGATGCGGGGCTCGATCCCAGGACCCTGGAATCATGACCTGAGCCGAAGGCAGAGGCTTTAGCCCACTGAGCCACCCAGGTGCCCCATCATATAAATAAATCTTTAAAAGAGGAACTAGCAACAATTTATCTGTCATAAGTAGGCATTTTAGGATTTTACTTCATTTAGTATGGGTAGAATTGGTCATGATTTTATTAGGTTTGTTCATTTTATTATTACTTTTAAATCAAATTTCCCTCCTATATTAATTAATCAAGTCCGAAATACATTATCATGTTGTAAAGACATAATGCAACACAGAGAACATTCAAGAATCACCTCTACTATCCTCTCACAACAAGGTTGACAATAGTTGCTCTAAATAAACACCAAATAGGGTAGTGAATTACATTTGATGGAATTCCACAGAATTCAATGATGGTTCATCATGGCTATACTCATTTCTAACACCACTTTCTGCTCAGATAAATAGGAAAATATGTCTTAAATATCAGAATACATGAAATGGGTCAGTGCACAGATAAGAACACAAAATATGCCAAACATAATCTCACTTCAGATTGATTTCATATATCTTGAAAGGTGAAATTAATTGAGTTCAACCAAAGTTCACTTCGGGTAAGAGCCAAAATGGTGGAAGATTAAAAATGAAGATTTTCTAAAAAGACTTTATTTATTTGAGAGAGAGAGAGACAGTGAAAGAGAGCAGGAACGGTGGTAGAGGGAGAAGCAGGCTCCCTGCTCAGCAGGGAGCCTCAGGTGGGGCTTGATCCCAGGACCCTGAGATCATGACCAGAGCTGAAGGCAGATGCTTAATCGACTGAGCCACCTAGGCTCCCCTAAAAATGAAGATATTTTTCAAGATGTTTCAACTCTAGGTAACACAAGCAAAGCTAAATAAAGTCTAAACCCCTAGCAGATGAAATAATTTTGTAGTTAAAAAGCATCTCTACCCCACAATAGCCAAGTTATGGAAAGAACCTAGATGTCCATCAACAGATGAATGGATAAAGAAGATGTGGTACATATATATACAATGGAATACTATGCAGCCATCAAAAGAAATGAAATCTTGCCATTTGCGACGACATGGATGGAACTAGAAGGTATTATGCTTAGCGAAATAAGTCAATCAGAGAAAGACAACTATCATATGATCTCCCTGATATGAGGAAGTGGAGATGCAACGATGGTGGGGGTTAAGGGGGTAGGAAAAGAATAAATGAAACAAGATGGGATCGGGAGGGAGACAAACCAAAAGAGACTCTTAGTGTCATAAAACAAACTGAGGGGGGCCGGGGGGGGGGGGAGGATGTTGGGAGAGGGTGGTGGGGTTACATTATATGTTTATATAAAAATTTAAAAAAAATTTTTTTAAAGCATCTCTACCTACCCAGAAGGATAAAAATAAGACCACTGTGACCAGCCTCCATGGTTCACTTGATAAATGTTACTGAGAGTAGACTTCCTTAAGAGTATAACAAAATAAACTGATGAAGTAAAACCAGCAATCATAAACATATTAGATGGGTTTAGTTTCTTCTTTGAAACAAAGTTATTTCCAACTCTATCTTAAATGCTTCCTTCCTTCTGTGGGCATTCCAGTTCCAGCTTGATGGCATCCCAGACATCTGTGTAGTCCTTTGTGTATTCTCTTTGCCTGCAGGTCCACCAGGCATCTTTACATATAGCTTACTGAAATATTTTTCATTTTAAAGAAAATTTTACTAGCAGTACTGTATCTCAAATTTCTTTGAGAACACTGCTATGAGAGAACACTGTTTTGAGAGAAAAAATGATATCTTAATGTATCATCCAAGGCTATCGATTGGTATGTGAAGACACTGCCTTTGTATGGAAATGGATTACTTTAGACTCTTTCAGGAGAAAGCTTCTCTGTTTTATTCTCTTTTGCTTTTCTTTGCTAGAATAGAACTGAATTGACATTTATAAACTTGTCTCACAAGTAATAACTCACTAACATTTGTGGGAAAAGTTCAACACATTAAAAGTAAACAGCGTAACTTCCATGTACATATTACCCAGCTTCATATCTCCTCTTGTTTCATCTATACCTTCCCCTCCACTCTGCACTTCCCAATGTTTGTTTTTGTATAGGTTTTTTCTTAAGGTAATGTTTACACAAATTGAAATGTGCCAATCTTTTTTAAAAATTTATTTATTTGACAGACAGAGATCACAGGTAGGCAGAGAGGCAGACAGAGAGAGAGGAAGGTAAGCAGGCTCCCCGCTGAGCAGAGAGCCCGAAGCAGGGCTCAGTCCTGAGCTGAAGGCAGAGGCTTTAACCCACTGAGCCACCCAGGTGCCCCGAAATGCGCCAATCTTAACTGTACAAATGGATCCATCCATGTAACCCACATCTCTTTCAAGATATAGAATATTTCCATCATTCATTGGGAATCTTTAATCATATTTTCCAACTTAATTTTAATAATTAGGTGGCAAAATCTTGGTCTCCTCTGGACACAACATGGAAAGGTAAACAATGTAAAAAAAAAACAACCCACCATGCCTTATGCTCATTATGCTCATGTATGCTTATGTGAAGTGACAGCTCATTAAGATTAATTTAACTGATTATTACCAGTGAGCTGAAATAATACTTTGATGAAACATTGTAAAGTATATTAAACTCAGTTTTATTTAGTTACAATTATTGCATAGCTGGTCAAGCTGGTTTCCATTTTTATGCTACAAATGTTTGTTTTCTTTACATTCCATTATAAATTTTAAAAATTCTTCAAGTTCTGGATGTGAGAATCCATCAAAATCCTAGAGAATACAGGAGAACCTCTTTGACCTCAGCTGTAACAATTTATTGCTAGACATGTCTCCAAAGGTAAGGGAAACAAAAACAACCTATTGGGACTTCTTCAAGATAAAAACTTTTGCATAGGAAAGGAAACAGTCGACAAAACCAAAAGACAACCTACACAACGGGAGAAGATATTTGCAAAGTCTTATCAGATAAAGGGTTAGTATCCAACATCTATAAGGAACTTATGAAACTCAACACCCAAAATATAAATAATGCAGTCAAGAAATGGGCAGAAGACATAAACAGACATTTCTCCAAAGAAAACATACAAATGGCCACCAGACACATGAAAAAATGTTCAACATCCCTCAGCATCAGGGAAATACTGATCAAAACCACAATGAGATACCACATCACACCAGTCAGAATGGCTAAAATTAACAAGTCAGGAAATAACAATGTTAGCAAGGATGTGATGAAAGGGGAACCCTCCTACACTGTTGGTGGGAATGCAAGCTGGTGCAGCCACTCTGGAGAACAGTATGGAGGTTCCTAAAAAGTTGAAAATAGAGCTACCCTATGACACGGCAATTGCACTACTATGTATTTACACTAAAGATACAAACACAGGCATCCAAAGGGGCACCTGCACCCCAATGTTTTTGGCAGCAGTGTCCACAACAGCCAAACTTTGGGAAGAGCACAGATGTCCATCAACAGATGAATGGATAAAGAAGATGTAGAATATATATACAATGGAATATTACTCAGCCACCAAAAAATGAAATCTTACCATTTGCAATGACGTGAATGGAACTAGAGGGCATTGTGCTAAGTGAAATCAGTCAAATTGGAAAAAGAAATTTTCATATGACTTCACTCATATGTGGAATTTAAGAAATAAAACAGAGGATCGATCATAAGGAAGGGAGGGAAAAATAAGATAAGACAAAATCAGAGAGGGACACAAACCATATGAAACTTTTAACTATAGGAAACAAACAAGGTTGCAGATAGGGAGGAGGGTGGGGGGATGGGGTAACTAGTGATGGACATTAAGGAGGGCACATGATGTAATGAGCACTGGGTGTTATATGCAACTGATAAATAACTGAACTCTACCTATGATACTAATACACTATAAGTTAATTGAATTTAAGTAAAAATTTAAAACAAAAAATGAAAAACAAAAATTCTTCAAGTTTACTAAAAATGAAAAAGACTAACCTTCAGGATTAATCTCCCAAATCTTTAATTTTGTTATGCATGTCTTAAAAACCTTATTTAATTTAGCTATATCCAAAGAAAATCAATAATTCAGGACCAAGATGGAAACATGTAAGCAATCACTTAAAGAACCCTCTGAATTGATGGGAGAAATGATGCAGAAAAGTTTGAAAATATAAAGGATTTGAGGGGCTTCTAGGTGGCTCAGGCAGTTAAGCTTCCAACTCTTGATTTCAGTTGATCTCATGGTCTCAGGGTTGTGAGATCACTAAGCCTTGTGGCTCTGTGCTGGGCATGTAGCCTGCTTAAGATATTCATTCATTCATTCTCTCTCTCTCTCTCTCTCTTTCTCTCTAAAAAAACAACAAAAAAACAGCTTTTTATTTCATTGACTTTCTCTATTATTTTTATTTTGGATTTTGTTGGTTTCTTCTATTATTTTTATTTATTTCCTTCCTTCCTCCTGTTTCCCCTGCTTGTTTTGGGTATTTTACTGTTCTTTTTCTAGATGCTTGAGGTGGGAGACTAGATAATTGATTTGAGACTTCCTCTTTTCTAATGTATGTGTTTAGTGTTATAGATATTCCTCTCTGAACTGCTTTAGCTTTGTTGTCTTCTCATTTTCTTCTTTAAAAAAAAAAGGATTTTATTTATTTATTTGACAGAGAGCACAAGCAGGGGAGTGGCAGGCAGAGGGAGGGGGAGAAGGAGGCTCCCACCCTGAGCAGGAAGCCTGATGTGGGGGCTCAATCCCAGGACCCCAGGATCATGACCTGAGCCAAAGGCAGATGCTTAACCAACTTAACCGACTGAGCCACACAGGCGCTCCTGTCTTTTCATTTTCTGTTCAGCTTGATATAGTTTTTATATCTTTTGAGAATTTGTCTTTGATCCAGGGATTAATTATATGTGTGTTGTTTAGTTTCAAGTGTTTGAAGATTTCCCTGTATTTTTACGTTATTGCTTTTTTAGATTCCATTGTGATTGGAGAACCCACATTGTATGATTTTAATTCTTTTAAATTGGTTGAAGTTTGTGTTATGGCCTTGCTTATGTAGTTTATCTTGTATATTTTCTGGAAGCATTTGGAAAGAATGTGCATTCTAGTGTTTTTGGCTAGGAATTTCATAAATACAGATTAGATTCTGTTGGTTGATGGTGTTTAGTTCTGAGTTCTTGCTGATTTTCTGTCTAAATTGTTCTATCACTTGATAAGAGAGGGTGCTGAAATATCCAACTTTGATTGTAGATCTATTTTTCCTGGGGCGCCTGGGTGGCTCAGTGGGTTAAAGCCTCTGCCTTTGGCTCAGGTCATGATCCCAGGGTCCTGGGATCAAGCCCCACATCAGGCTCTCTGCTCGGCAGGGAGCCTGCCTCCCCCTCTCTCTGTGCCTATCTCTATCTGTCAAATAAATAAATAAAATCTTAAAAAAATAGATCTATTTTTCCTTCCACTTCTGCCAATTTTTGCTTCACAAAATTTGCAACTTTGTTACTTTGTGTATACATACTAAATATATATGGAATACATATATATATGTATATATATATGCTCTGTCTTCTTCTATCATTATATAATGTCCTAGTCTGTCACTTTCTGGTCATTTTCTTCCCTCTCATGCCTATTTTATCTGGCATTAGTATGGTCACTCTTGATATATTTTTATTAAACTTTGCATAATACATTTACCATCTTTTTAAAAAAGATTTTATTTATTTATTTGTCAGAGAGAGTGAGCACAGGCAGACAGATTGGCAGGCAGACGCAGAGGAAGAAAAAGGCTCCCTGCTGAGCAAGGAGCCCGGTGTGGGACTCGATCCAAGGATGCTGGGATCATGACCTGAGCCAAAGGCAGCTGCTTAACCAACTGAGCCACCCAGGCATCCCACATTTACCATCTTTTTCATTCAGTCCACCTATATCATATTTGAAGTGAAGTTGCTCATAGACAGCATATAGTTGGACAATTTTTTTTAAGATTTTATTTATTTATTTGATAGACAGAGATCACACAAGTAGTCAGAGAGGCAGGCAGAGAGGGGAGGGGAGAAGCAGGCTCCCTGCTGAGCAGAGAGCCCGATGCAGGACTCGATCCCAAGACGCTGGGATCATGACCCGAGCCGAAGGCAGCGGCTTAACCCACTGAGCCACCCAGGTGTCCCAAGTTGGACAATTTTTAATCAATCACTTTGCTTTAATTGGTGTGTTTACACCATTTACATGTAATGTAATAACTGATGTTAGAGCATAAGCCTAAAATTTTTTTCGCTTTCTATTTGTTCTTTAGGGGTTTTTTTTTGTTTCTCTCTTTTCTTTTTCCTACCTTCTTGTGGGTTATTAGAACATTTTTTAGAATTCCACCTTGATACATCTGTAGTGTTTTTTTAAGATTTTATTTATTTATTTATTTGACAGACAGAGATCACAAGTAGACAGAGAGGTAGGGAGAGAGAGAGAGTGGTAAGCAGACTCCCTGCTGAGCAGAGAGCCCGATGTGGGGCTGGATCCCAGGACCCTGGGATCATGACCCGAGCAGAAGGCAGAGGCTTAACCCACTGAGCCACCCAGGTGCCCCTGTAGTGTTTTTTAAAAGATTTTGTTTATTTATTTGACAGAGAGAGAGAGAGAGATCACAAGTAGGCAGAGAGGCAGGCAGAGATAGGGAGGAAGCAGGCTCCCTGCTGAGCAGAGAGCCCGATGTGGAGCTGGATCCCAGGAGCCTGAGATCATGACCTGAGCTGAAGGCAGAGGCTTAACCCGCTGAGCCACCAAGGCACCGCAGTAGTGTTTTTTTTAAACTGTTATCACATTCTATAGCTTTTATTGTGGTTGCTCCATACATAACTTATTACAGTTTACAGGTATTGTCATTTTACCAGTTCAAGAGCAGGGTGGAAAACTTAACTCCCTTTACATCCCTTTACCATCCCTATTTATAACTGTCTTAAAAATTTCCTCTCTATATACTTAGAACTATATCAGACATAATCAGATATAATTTGGGATTCAACCATCAAATGTAATTTAGGAAACCCAAGAGAAGGAAACCTATCATATTTACCCATATTTTTGCTTACTGTGTTTTTCTTCTTTACTGATGTCCCAAGATTCCTTCTTTTTTAAGTGGGCTCTATGTCCAACATGGGGTCGAACTTACAACCCTGAAATCAAGAATCCCATGCTCTCTTTGAGTCCCAAGATTCTTTTCTTTTTAACTGATTGCTTCCATTTGGAGAACTTCCATCAGCCATTCTTTTAGGTAGGTGTACTGGCAACAAATTCTCTTCCTGAAGGATATTTTCACTGGATATAGGATTCTGAGTTAACATTTCTTTTCTCTCAGCACTTGAAAAATATGTATCCTTCTTTCTGACCTCTATGGTTTTTGATGAGAAGTCTACTGTTCTTCAAATTGTTATTGCTCTATGAATAATGTGTCATTTCTCTTTCACTGCTTTCAAGATTTTTTTCCTTGCCTTTAGTTTTCAAGAACTTTGACTATGATGTCTTTTGGTGTAGATTACCAATTATGATGCCATGAGGTTCCCCCCCATGTTTTCAGCATGTTGCTCTTCTGCTGTGAAGGTACCAGGATCTCCCTGGTTCCTGTAGCAACATATATCAACACTTCTCCTAGGGAAGAAATATAAATACTCAAAATAAAGTGAGGCACTCACTTTAAAAAAGGATGTAGAAGAAAAACCAAAGATGTAAAATAAAAGATTAATATAAGAAACATAGAGAATTAATTGAGAATGTTCAATATCTGACAAACACAAGCCTCGGAGGGAAAAAAAAAACAGACAAAATTAGGAATACAGTTATTAAGGCAATAATAGTAGAGATGAAATAGTTCCAGATATTAAAAAGCATAAATTGTTAGAACATATAAGACATTAAATGACATATAATATAGAACATATCAATGAAGTGTAAGAGAAAACTAAATGCATTTTCAGACATGTGGAGACAAGAGTCTATTTTTCATGTACCGTCTCAGGAATCCACTTGAGGATATACTGTAGCAAAGAGAGGGACTTTTTTAAAAAGGAGAGAAGTAATCAATTATCAATGATAGATAAGTAATCTATCAATCTATCAATCAAGTAATCTATCAACTTAACTAGAAGAGGTATGACAACAAGATGATAGTTTTGTTCACACTTAGAGATCATTGAGCCCAGGAAGAACCAGAAATATAGGGGGCTTTGGGTAAGAAATATGGGAACCTGAATTATTGATTTAAAGATATTTGAAGATATGGTAAAACCAATTGATGGAGTCTAAAATGGTGAATCTATTTAATCTTGATTCTAGGAACACTCTATTTTCAATGGCACAGGAAACATGAGAATAGATCAAAGGAGCAGAAAATGCAGTCTTTACCACTAAGTAATATGGCTCTGCAATGAATAATATATGTTAAAAACATAACAAAATTTAACATCATAACCATTGTTCAGTGTACAGGTCAGCAGTGTTAAGTATATTCACATTGTTGTGAAACAGATCTTCAGAACATTTTCATTTTGCAAATATGAAACTCTAAAGCCATTAAACAAAACTCCCCTTTTCCTCCTCCCCCCATCCCTGGTAACTACCATTCTACTTTCTGTTTGTATGAATTTAGCAATTTTAGAAACATGATTTAAGTGGAATCATACAGTATTTCCTTTTTGTGACTATCTTATTTCACTTAGAATATTGCCCTCAAAGTTCATCCATGCTGTCACATGTGATAGGCTTGCCTTCCTTTTTTTTTTTTAGATTATTTATTTATTTATTTGACAGACAGAGAGCACAAGTAGGCTGATAGTCAGGCAGAGAGAGAGAGGAGGAAGCAGGCTCCCTGCTGAGCAGAGAGCCCAATGCGGGGCTCGATCCCAGGACCCTGGGATCATGACCTGAGCCGAAGGCAGAGGCTTTAACCCACTGAGCCACCCAGCGGCCCCGTTGCCTTCCTTTTTTAAGGCTAAATAATAGTCCATTCTTTTTACACACACACACACACACACATCACATCACATTTTGTTTATTCATTCATCCATATGTGGGTATTTGGGTTGCTTCCATCTTTTACCAGTTGTGAATACTGCTGCTATGAATATGGGTGCACGAATATCTCTTTGAGACACTGCTTTCAATTCCTATAGATACACACCCAGAAATGAAATTGCTGGATCACAAAGAAGTTCTCTTTTAAATGTTTTGAGGAGCCTCCATACTGTTTTTATAGCAGTTGCACCATTTTACAATCTCATCAACAGTGCACAAAGGTACCAGTTTCTCCACATCTTTGGGAGCACTTGCTATTTCCTGGTTCTTTATAAGAGTTTTTTTTAAAGATTTTATTTATTTATTTGTCAGATAGAGAGCACAGGAGCGAGCACAGGCAGACAGAGTGGCAGGCAGAGGCAGAGGGAGAAGCAGGCTCACTGCCGAGCAAGGAACCCGATGTGGGACTCGATCCCAGGACGCTGGGATCATAACCTGAGCTGAAGGCAGCCACTTAACCAACTGAGCCACCCAGGCGTCCCTATTTCCTGGTTCTTGATAGCAGTCATCCTCATGTGTGTGAGGGAATACTCCAATATGGTTTGGATTTCCATTTCTCTGATGGTTAGTGATGTTGAACATTTTTCCATATTTTTGTTGGTCATCTGCACATAATCTTTGGAGAAATTTCTATTCAAGTACTTTGCTCATTTTTTAATGAGGTTACTTGATATTTTGTTGTTTCTGTTGGATTGTAGGAGTTCTTAAATATTGACATTAACTCCTTATCAGATAAAAGATCTGCAACTATTTTCTCCCATTCAGTAGATCTTTTCACTGTTGACTGTGTTTTTTGATGCATAAAACTTTAAGTTTGATGTAGTGTCATTTGTCTATTTTTGCCTTCACTGCTTTGGTGTCATACCCAAGAAGTCATTGCCAAATTCAATGTCATGAAGCTTTTCTCCTGTGCTTTCTTCTATGAATTTTACAGAGCAATGAATATTTTGAGAGAAAATCAGCCTCTTATAAATAGGAACTGGCCTAGCACTCACAAATTGGCCATGATCTTCTCCTGTTGAATACAAACAACTTCACAGAACAACATCATTAAAGATCATTGTGCCAAGATAGAACAAAACTGCAATAAGATGACATCATGATCATGCTTGAGCAGAGACAAAAACAAGAACATTGTAAAAACCAAAAAATGACCAAGTCCTCTGTCCTGGCTTATTATGAGTGAATACTGGTTTAAAAAAATATTTACAGCTTTAACCTCACTTTCTTTTTCTCATCCCCTAAATAAAATTCAATAAGAGCTCTAAATGGAATTACTGCCATTAACCGAAAGCATCCAATCCAGGGCTACTTCCTTGAATCCTATGCAAAGTCACCTAACACAAGCCCAAAAAAAGATTTTAGGGGCACCTGGGTGGCTCAGTGGGTTAAGCCTCTGCCTTCAGCTCAGGTCATGATCTCAGGGTCCTGGGATGGAGCCCTGCATCAGGCTCTCTGCTCAGTGGGGAGCCTGTTTCCCTCTCTCTCTCTCTGCCTGCCTCTCTGCCTACTTGTGATCTCTCCCTGTCAAATGAATAAATAAAATCTTTTTTCAAAAAGATTTTATTTATTCATTTGACAGAAAGAGAAAGAGACACAGTCAGAGAGGGAACACAATCAGGGGGAGTGGGAGGGGGAGAAGAAGTAGGCTTCCCACTGAGCAGGGAGTCCAATTCAGGGCTCCATTCCAGGACCCTGAGAACCAGGACCTGAGCCGAAGGCAAAGGCTTAATGACTGAGCCACCCAGGCGCCCCTCTATAGCTCCTTTTTAAGGCGCTATTCCTAAGGTGACCCATGATTTCACAGGATGTGCAGTTTCCCTCATAACCAGTCAATAAACCCAACTTTGTTCTGAATCAGTGTATCCCTGGTGATTTTTGGATGCAGGGCATTCATAATTTGCATGTCATTAAAGGTGAATTTTTAATGTCGATTTTTAGAAAACAGGTATACAGACAAAAGGGGGAATTCTTTGCTATGGCTGTACAGTAAAAAAAATGTCATCAACCTTGACAAAAGTAAAAGTTAATTTGACAGAGATCTGAAAGTGTAAGGGAGAAAGAAGGTTAAGAGAGAAAAAATAAGAATTATATTTTTCTGTCATACAAATAAATGCAAAGGAACTATTGTCAGTGGAACAATAAATGTTGTTAGTGGAATAATAAATAAAAGGTTTCAGTTTGTGCAGGGAAGTACTGGAAAACAGTGACACAGCCATATGTGAAGAATGGATGAGAGAAGTTTTAAGTATGCTAGGTACTAAACAACAGCAGGAAATTATTAAAAGTTTGTGAAAAAGTTACAAACACATTCTTTAATAATAAAGACATGAATATAAAAAGAACTAGAAATAAAAGGTTTAAAAGTACTTTCAATGGGATAAAATGAAAGACAAATAATACCAACTGTTGCCAAAAATGTGGAGGAACTGGTACATCCAGGACTGTACTGAAAGCAGTGTAAACTGGTACAACCAGTTTGGAAGACTATTTGGAAGTATCTACTAAAAGTGACCATGTACTTTGTAAATGAGCAGCAATTTCACTCCTAAGTATATACCAACAGAAAGGCATATACATGTTGGCCAAAGGACATGTATGAGAATGTTCAAAGCAGTATTATCCAAAGAGTCAAAGGTTTACCAACCCAAATATCCATCTACAGTAGGATGGGCAATAAATTGTGGAATATTCACATAATGGAATAGTATAGAGAAATGAGAATAAAAAACTAAAATTAAAAGCAGTATCATGGACAAATTTCATAAACATAATGTTCAGTGAAAGCAGACAGACACACAAACGGTTCATACTCTACTATTCCATTGATATAAATTCAAAATAGGCAAAAACTAAAACATACTATTGGCAGTCAGTATATTTGTTATACTTGGGTAGTGACTTTAAGAGGTAATTTGTGTGACACTGAAATGCTAGCAATGTTTCATTTCTTCATCAAGATACTGGTACCAAGTATGTTCACTTTCTGAAAACACACTGAGCTGATGTTAGGGTTTGTTCCCTTTTCTGTATGTATAATTCAATAAAAATGTTTTTTTAAGAGTTTGCCAGTGTGGATCAGAGCTAGGAAAGAAGAGTAGAAGATTGTTGCCTTAAAAAAAAACATTTACTTAATTATTTGAGAGAGAGAGCAGGTGGGTGGGAAGGGACAGAGAGAGAGAATTTCAGGTTGACTCCCTGTTGAGCCCAGAGCCCCACACAGGAGGATCCCTACCTGGAGATCAAGACCTGAGCCAAAATCAAGAGTCCAAATTCTTAACCATAGGGGCTTCCCAGGTGCCCAGGATATTGTTGCCTTTTGTCAGGGTTTCTAACACATTACATTTGTTATTATGTGCATTTATTCCTTTGAAAACAAAATAAAATTATGTAAAAACTTTTATTTTTGCTTTTTAGCATCAAAAACACTTGGAGTGTGATGAAACAATGGATAGAATACAGAGAAAAACAATATTTGTTTCACTAAAATAGTGCACCCTGACAAATACCATCAGGAGCAAACATCTGAGAAAAAAGCATGCATAGATTTCAGGTGGCACTGTGTGAATAGATGCAATGACATAGACTTCAGCTTTTCAAAACCAGACAAGGTAAAGTTCCAAGAATAAATTCACTACAAAAGGGAAATCATACCTGAAGGAGGGGATTTTCTCCTTGACGTTCTCAAACTCGGCCTTTGGGGACATTAGAGATAAATGACAAAACACACGGCATTATGATCACATCCCTAACTGAATCCAAAGCTATTTCTGAAGGTGGCGTTTCCCTCTACTTCTTCGCCAGCGCCATTCGATGTAAATTTGGGAATAATGGGCTTCAAGAACTTGAAGTCGCCGGTCCCAGAGCCTCCCCTCAGACACACTTCATACTGGTAGCTGTGGGACAGGGTCCCCGTGCCGCTGACGTCCAC
>RCUC01017109.1:0-15297 GCA_003697995.1 Taxidea taxus jeffersonii
AAAGGGCAAATATTGCATGATCATCTCAACAGATACAGAACAGGTACTTCACAAAATCCAATACCCATTCATGGTAAAAATTCTCAACAAACTTAACATAGAAGGGAACTTCGTCAAACTGAAAAAGAGTATCCTTAAAAACCATACAGCTACCATATTTCATGGTGAAAGACTGAATGTTTCCCCCCCTAAGATCAGGACTAAGGAAAGGCTGTCCATCTCACAATTTCTATTCAGCATTGCACTTGAGGTTTGGCCAGTGCAATTATGTAAGGAAAAGAAGGAGAAAATATTCAGGTTGGAAAGGAAAAAGTAAAACTTCACAGATAATAAAATCCTGTGTATACAAAATCCTACAGAATTCTCAAAACACTTTTAGAACAGATAATCAAGTTCAGCCAAGTTGAAGGACACAATACCAATATATGAAAATCAATTGTCTTTCTATATATATGAGGAATGAATAATCTGAAAGTGAAATTAAGAAAATAATTCTATTCATAATATCATCAAGAAGAATAAAAGTTTTGCAATACATTTAACAAAAGAATTGCAAGGCAAGTACACTAAAAATTACAAACTTTGCTAAGGGAAATTAAAGAAAATCTAATAAATAGACATTCCATGTTATTGGATTTTGGAAGATTCTATAATGTTAAAATAATAATTCTTCCAAAATTGACCAATAGATTCAGTACAATCCCCATTAAATTTTCATCAGGCTTTCTATCTCTCTCTCAATCAGTCAATAAAATTATCATAAAATTTATATGAAAAATCAGAAGTGCCAGAATAGGTAAGCCAGTTTTTAAAAAAGAAATTGGCAGGCTTTCATGTCAAGAATTTCAGAGCTTACTATAAAGATATAGCAATTAAGAGAATATGGTATTATATTAAGGATAGACATACAGATCAATGGAACAAAACTGAGAGTCGAGAGCTACACTTTTGTATTTGTGGTCCTTCGATTTTTCAACAAAGTTTCCAAAGCAATTCACTGGGAAAGGGTAGTCTTTTCAACAAATGGTGCTGGTATGTGTGGACATCCACAAGCCAAAAGATGTTAGAGTTAAAATGTTAGAGTTAGGGGCACCTGGGTGGCTCAGTGGGTTAAAGCCGCTGCCTTCGGCTCAGGTCATGATCCCGGGGTCGTGGGATCGAGCCCCGCATCAGGCTCTCTGCTCTGCGGACAGCCTGCTTCCTCCTCTCTCTCTGCCTCTCTGCCTACTTGTGATTTCTGTCTATCAAATAAATAAATAAAATCTTTAAAAAAAATGTTAGAGTTAAATGTTAGAGTTAAAATGTTAGAGCTAAATGTTAAGAGTTAAAACTATAAAAATATTTAAAAGAAAAATTTCAAGATCTTGGGTTCTACAATGATGTCTTAGATACAACCTTAAAAAGAATGATCCCTAAGAGAAAAAAACATGACAGATTGGACTTCATCGAAATTTTAAAATGTTGTGCTTCAAAAGATACCATTAAGAAAATAAAAGGACAAGCAACAGCCTGGGAGAAAATATATGCAAGTCATATATGCAACAAAATACTTGTGTCCAGAGTACAGAAAGAACTTGAGGCACCTGGCTGGTTCAGTCAATAGAGCATGCAACTCTTGATCTCAGTTGTGAGTTTGAGTCCCATGTTGAGGGGAGAGATTACTCAAAAATAAAATATTTTAAAAAAGATTATAGCAAGCAAGAACTCTTACAACTCAATAATAAGACAAACAATTCAAAATTGGCAAGGGATATGAACAGATATTTCCCCAAAGAAAATATATGAATGACCAATAAGCACATGAAAAGATGCTCACCACCGTAAGTCATTAGGAAAATGCAAATTAAAACCAAAACTTCACACCCACTAGAATAGCTATAATCAAAAAGTCAGACAACAAGAACTGTTGGCAAGGATATGGATAAATGAGAACTCTCATACATTGCTGGGGGAAATGCAAATGATACAGCCACTTCGGAACACAGGACTTTTTTTTTTTTAATTTATTTATTTGTCAGATAGAGAGAGAGCGCAGGAGCGAGCACAGGCAGACAGAGTGGCAGGCAGAGGCAGAGGGAGAAGCAGGCTCCCTGCCGAGCAAGGAGCCCGATGTGGGACTCGATCCCAGGACGCTGGGATCCTGACCTGAGCCGAAGGCAGCCGCTTAACCAACTGAGCCACCCAGGCGTCCCCACAGGACTTTCTTTAAAAGTTAAACACACCTTCACTATAAAAAGTTAAACACACCTTCACACCAGCAATCCCACTCGTTGGTATCTACCCACGCTAAATGAAAACATATGCCTACACAAAAACTTGTACACTGATGTCCTTAGCAACCCTATCTGTAAGAGCCAAAATGTGGAAGCAACCCAAATGTCCATCAATGTATGAGTGGATAAACAAAATGTGATACAGCTAAACAATGGAATTTTATTCAACAACAAAAAGAAATGAAGTACTGAGACATGCCAAGACATGAAAGAACCTCCAAAATAAGCTATGAGGAAGAAGCCAGACATGAGACTACATAGTATATGGTCATATTTATATGAAATGTCCAGAAAAGGCAAATGTATACAGACAGAAAATAGATTTGGTTGCCTGGAACTGGAGGTGAGAATGGAAAGTGGTTGCAAATGGGCACAAGATTTCTTTTGGGGGTGATGAAAAATATTCTAAAACTGGATGATGGTCATAGTTGCACAACTTGGTAAATTTACTAAAACTCAGAAATCATGTGTTTTAATGGGTGAATTTATGGCATACAAATTATGCCTCAATAAATTGATTTAACAATTCTAATAGAAACTGAATTCCCCACTTGGGGTACAAGCCATACTGCAACTATTTTGGAGTGTTGGCTAGTGTTGTTACCCATAAGGTAAGGCCTTTAGAGGCATCTTTTTATAAAAAGTGAAAAATTACAATAGCTATAGAATTTATTCAGTTCTTACCATAGGCTATGAGCTATCCTAAGTGCTTCAAATGCATTTGCTCCATTAATGCTCATAATACATTTATGAGTCAGATTAAGTAACTTGATCCAAGCCACACAGGTGGCCAAACCAATTCATGTCTGCCTGGAGTGAGAGTCCTTCCATATTCTCAGGTCTTTACAGGAAGCTTAAAAAAAGGATAAATCGGGGTGCCTGGATGGCTCAGTCGGTTAAGCATCCAACTCTTGATTTCAGCTCAGGTAGCTGTCTCAGGGTCATGAGATTGAGCCGCATGTCCCGCTCCATGCCTAGTGTGGAGTCTGCTTGAGATTCTCTCTCCCTCTCCTGGTTCATGCATGTTCTTGCTCTCTCTCTCAAAATTAAAATTAAAAAAAAAAAGACAAATCACCACCTTTAAAGAGATCTGGAAGACTTTGATACCTATCTAACAAAGTAGTTAAGTATAATGGCAGTTGAGATCACAGACTTTAAGAAAACGTATGAGTCTGTAATGCAGTACAAAAAATTACTCCAGGAGGAGTGAGGTAAAACAATAATGAACATGTGTTATCTTGCAGTTTCGGGAGGACAGGAATCTGGGGATGGCATGGCTAGGTGGTTCTAGTGCGGGGTTTCTCATGAGGTTGTACTCAAAATGCCAGCAGGGCTTGTGTCATCTCAAGGCTTAGCTAAGGCTAGAGCACCAAGTTCCAAGGGGGCTTCTTCCCATGACTGGTAGGCTGCTGCTGGCTGTGTGTGGGAGACCTTCGTTTCTCTCTATAAGACTGTGTGCATTTCCTCATGACATGGTCGCTCACTTCCTCTGGAACAAACTGTCCAAGAGACTGAGGAGGCAGCTGTGTTGTCTTTTATATCTTAACCTCGGAGGCCACACTCCATCATTTTGCAATGTCCTCTTCCGTGTGGGAGGAGTCTACACAAGGAAATGAATACCAAGAAGCAAGGATCATCGTGCTCCATCTTGGAGGCTGGTTAAATGGCAACTGTTCCACTCCACTGGGACGGTCGGGAGAGCTGGAGTTGTCCAGCAATCTGTTTCTCATTTATGGCAGACATACACATGACACTCTCGCCATGGCAGAATACTTGCTCCAAAGTCATGGATAGCAGCCTGTCCCTAGGCTGCAGTCCTGCTCTGTGGCCACAGGTGGTGATCTGAGGGGACCCCGGTGGCCAATGGGAAATCGCAATGTGACTTTTGGTGCCTCCACACACCCCTGATAGTATTTATCTGCAATCTTATTACAGCATCTTCCCTTGTGTTGATTTCCTATCCCGCACATAGCTTCTCTACCCCTCACCACATTCCCCACTTCTCATTGAAATGGACCTGTCTTGCGTCTCATCTTCTTGAATCTTCCCCTCTATCTAGAGCTTGGACAACTCTAAATCTCGAATACTCATTCAAGGTAGTAGGTTAGGAACTCATATAGTATTTTTGCTTTCCAACGGCATTCCAAAATTTTAGACCAAATATGGATGCAGGTGAGACTTTGGTCATTTGCAGGCAGAGGGGAAGTATTTCTGTCTCTTCACATCATACCAACTTGATTCAAACCGTACCTTCATGCATTCGTTCATTCAACCAGCCAGCCAACTAGCATTCCTGGAGTGCTTACCTAGGTACCAGGCACTGTAGTAGGCGCGATATAAAACTCATCTTGGGGGCACCTGGGTGGCTCAGTGGGTTAAGCCTCTGCCTTCAGCTCAGGTCATGGTCTCAGGGTCCTAGGATCGAGCCCCGCCTCGGGCTCTCTGCTTGGTGGGGAGCCTGCTTCTCCTCTCTCTCTGCTCTCTGCCTGCCTCTCTGCCTCCTCATGATCTCTATCAAATAAATAAACAAAATCTTAAAAAAAAATAAAAAATAAATTTAAAAAAAACTCATCTTGGATACTATGAATGAAGGTCAACTAAACGTTTCATGGCGCAGACAACTGCAGGTTGTGGCAAATTCAAATGTAGGCTCCTCTCCTAAAGTTCCAAGGGAAGGGAAGGCATCTCTTTGTACAGTACCTTATGACATCCATGTATTACTAGAAGAGTAGATGTGTTGGAGTCTTAGCCACACCTAGGAAGAACTTGTCAGCCAAGGGAAAAAAAAAAAAACCAACCCCAAATCAGTTCCTTTGAGTGCAGCTTTTTCAAAGGACATTTAAAACACCACCCCCATGAATACTTCAAAAGGTACATTTCTGGACCCTATGAATATGAAAATATAATTCACATCTAAATGTTGATATTATGCCTAAAACAAGGCAGTTAACAAATGTTGGCCTCCTGAATAATTAGACATTACAAGTGTTAGGAGCTATAGGGACCAACAAATTAAAAATGTATTTGGGCACCTGGGTGGCTGTCATTAAGCGGCTGCCTTCAGCTCAGGTCATGATCCCAGGGTCCTGGGATGGAGCCCCACATTGGGCTCCCTGCTCAGTGGGGAGTCTGCTTTTCCCTCTGCATCTCCCACTCCCCCTGCTTGTGTTCCTTCTCTCTCTCTCTCTCTCTCTCTGCCAAATAAATAAATAAAATCTTTTTTTTAAAAATTGTATTGCATTCCTCAGCAACTCTTAGGAGTTTTCACTCCCCGCCACTTAACAGAGAGAAATGAAGGATAGTTTTATTTAATTAATAAAAATCCATCAGTGGGCACTCTGTCCAGTAACTACCCATGCTGGTACTGGGCATACGAAGATGGACAAAACAGAAAGAATCCTGCACTCACTGTGCTTAAAATCCAGCAGGAAGGCACGATTTGAGTCAATATTTCAGAAATTCACTCGTAAGGGTGATGTATGCAAAGAAGGAATAGATAGTCCAAAACTAATTTATGCACCCCTACACTTCAAGGAAAATTTTTATGACCAGGACCACGCTCCTCTTTTAGCATATAGGGAAGCAGTATAACATATTCGTCTTGGAAAGCAAGTTCTAAAGTCTGACTATTCAAGATCCAAATTCCAGCTCTATCACGTAGAAGTTGCAAGCGCGTGGGCAGTGTAAATTCTCTCTCTAGCCCGCATTTCCTTATCTAAAAATAAAGCCTGCTTTGGGGTGCCCTTGAGATAATTGAGATTATACATGACCAAGCAGACTGCTGACAGATAATGAGTGCTTAGTAAATGTTATCTGTAACTTTATGAACCATGGCACTTATTAATATCAATTTCCATTGCTTGAGGATACACTAGCACTATGAAAGGATGTGTGGGTTTATATTTTCTCCATGGATTTATTCAGCCATTTCTTTACATCTTCGACATCTTTCTTGCCAACACCAAGGAGAATATAAGGATCCCAACACTTTCTTTAAATGTCTTACTTGGCTACACTTGGACTGCGCTCACTCCAGATCCTTGAGAGTGTAAGTTTCTTCACTCTCACACCTTAAACCCTATTTCTCTTTCCTTTCCCCTTCTTCTGAAGGACATCACAGACTAACATACGAGCTCAGCCCCAAAAATAAAGTCAGCGTCTCTCATTCGTCTAACAACAGTCAGAGAGAAACTGCTAGAATGTCTAGCACAAGAACGAGATTCCGATATTAGTGCTCGGTCTCTGTTAGTTCTCCAAATGGTTGGGGTAGCCATTTTAGACAGGGAATTCTTAGCCTTGAGAACCCGGACCCAGACTTCATCCATCACTCTGGGACAAAAACAAGCCATTGTCAAGCAAATACCTAAGTATTCCCTTTAAGAGAAAAGACAAAGGTGTGCCATTTTTTTCCTTTCTCTTTCCCTTTCTCATGTTTGTTTTTTTTTCATGTCAGTGAATAATAATAGCATCTACTCCCTTCATCTTCAGTCCTCCATCCTTCTGTTTTAAATTCTGCTGGGGTTGTCCCTTAAAAAAAACAAATCTCTTACATAACTTAAGCATCTCATATAACTCAGTAAGTGGTTGTGGTTTCATCTTCTCGAGATTATTTTTTTTTGAGATTTTGTTTATTTATTTGACAGACAGAGATCACAAGTAGGCAGAGAGGCAGAGAGAGGAAGGGAAGCAGGCTCCCTGCTGAGCAGAGAGCCCGATGCGGGACTCGATCCCAGGACCCTGGGATCATGACCTGAGCTGAAGACAGAGGCTTTAACCCACTGAGCCACCCAGGCACCCTCGAGATTATTTTTAACTTAAAATCCATTTCCAGGTTCAAGCTGTTTATGTGTGCATGCCCACACATGCATGTGTACTTATTGACATCACCAGCTAGCATAAGGAGCTACTGTAAACAAGCATGGGCTCCCAGGTCAGACAAGTTAGGGTTCAAATACCCAATTTGCTGTTGACTAGCTGTGTACAGTAAGCAAACTATTTACCTTTGTTGAAAAACTCAGTTTCCTCACCTATATACATTGGATTTATCACAAAGAATGAGTGAGGTAAGATATATAGAATGTGGGGCACCCGGGTGGCTCAGTCAGTGAAGCATCTGCCTTTGACTCAGGTCATGATCCCAGGGTCCTGGGATCGAGTCCCCCATCGGGCTCTCTGCTCAGCAGGGAGCCTGCTTCCCTTCCTCTCTCTCTGCCTGCCTCTCTGCCTACTTGTGATCTCTGTCTGTCAAATAAATAAATAAATAAATAAAATCCTTAAAAAAATAGTGTTTTTGGGGGCGCCTAGGTGGCTCAGTCAGTTAAGCGCCTGCCTTTGGCTCAGGTCATGATCTCAGGGTCATGGAATAGAGCCGCACATCAGGATTCCTGCTCAGTGGGAAGCCTGCCTCTCCCACTCCCCTTGCCTGTGTTCCCTCTCTCGCGATATCTCTCTCTGTCAATTAAATAAATAAAATATCAAAAAACAGTGTTTTTGAAAACTATCTCCAAGAAAAGCCTACTTGCGCTCAAATCTTGGTCTTAGAGTCTACATCTAGGGGAACGTAAACTAAGAGGCCTCCTCGCCTCCCAGTTTTGCTCTCCAGACACAGAGCACACATCTCCTCATAGACCCATATCCCCTCGGCAAAATGAACTCAGATTCCTGGTTAATTACTAGCCCACCAGTTCCTCAGGTATGGCCAGAGTCCAAATCAGCCCCTGCTATAAATGTAAGTATCCTCCCATATAGGATCTTCTTCCTCTATCCAGTATCCTGCCTGCATTAGGACCCCTATACTCCTTGGCACTTCCTATATTTTCCCCAGCTGTCATAATGGCAATGCTTATTATAATTCCAGGTTTTATTAACCATTGATGCCATCACACTGTAAGGCCTGTGATGCCAAGGATTGTGTCTGTCTTATTTGTCATTTATATCTATTATATGTGACAGCAAATGGCACAGAGCGAATCCTCAGTAAACATATGTTGATTTCAACTAAATTTTTAGGGAAGACTAAAAGCCTGACACCCCGGGCAGCCTGAAACCGGGGAAAAGGAATAAGCTCCTATTTTATATTGACTTCCGGAAACTGCCTTGTAGCATGTCAGCTATATGGTCTTATGTTAAGTAATTTTCAAACATTATTCCATTGGATATTTGTATTTCCTCAGGAGGTAGGTACTGCTATTCTCATTTTAGAGATGGGGAACATGAAATAAATAGGAGTTCAACACCTTGGCCAAAGGCACACTACTACTAAGTAGCAAAACAGGTATCAAATTCAGACCTATCTGATTTCAAGAGTTAGCTTGTTAAGCACTATGCTGTGAATTTCTCAACACTTCTGCTTTGCACGTGGAAAGTACTATCACAGACCAAGAATTATTGGTTGGACAATGGTGATAGTTTAATGACCATTAGAAATGAATGTACTGGGTTGAATGGTGGTCCCCAAAATGATATGTCCATGTCCTAATCCCCAGGACCTGGGGATTGAATGAGACCTTATTAGAAAAAGAATCTTTGCAGATATAATTAAGTTAAGGATCTTGAGATAAGGAGATCATTCTAGATTATCCAAGTAGACTCTCAATCCAATGACAAGTATCTTGTTCTTCTTTGAAGATTTTACTTATTTATTTGTGTGTGTGAGAAAGATAGAGACAAAGGGCACAAGCAGAGGGAGCGGCAGGCAGAGGAAGAAGCAGGCTCCCCACTGAGCAAGGAACCTGATGTGGGGCTCGATCCCAAGACCCTGGCTGGGATCATGACCTGAACTGAAGGCAGACGCTTAACCAACTGAGCCACTCAGGTGCCCCGACAAGGATCTTTATAAGGGACACACAGCAGAGGGGAGGGCAATGTGACCATGGAGGCAGAGATCATAGCTACGTAGCCACAAACCAGGGGAGGCTGGAAGCCCCCAGAAGCTGGAAGAGCAAGAACAGATTCTTGCCTAGAGCCTTCTGGGAGAATATAGTCCTTGATTTCAGACTTCTGGCCTCCAGAATTGTGAGAGAACAAATTTCTGTTGGTTTAAGCCACTGAATATGTAGCAGTTTGTTGTAGCTGACCCAGGGGACCAATATAAGGCCCAACATTCATTTGTCCATTCATTCATTCTGCAAACACTTTACAAGCATCTCTTACTATGTACCAGGCACTGCCACACAAGCAGATAAGATGCTGTCTCTTCCTTCATGAAGTTCACAGTCCAGTTAAGTTCGGGACCTTAAGCCTGGGTTGTGTGGTCATTCTACACTGACACTGTACCTACTGGCCCTTTTGCTGACCAGCCCGCTGCATAATTACTTGGTCAGCTAGAAGGCCAGGAGGCCAATGGAAATCTCTGAATGTCTGTGTGTCTTCATACAGGGGATCATAGGGTCATGAAACTTGAGAGATTCTAGGGATCCTGAAGACCATTCAGTTCAGCCTCCCCCAAGTGTAGGAATCCATTTTCCAGTCTTTCTGGATGGGGGTCCTTCAGCCTCTTCTTGAGCACTTCTCCAGTGAGCACAACTTTCACTACATAGTTGCTACCTTTGCTTGGCTCCAATTTGCCCATTCTGGCTTTCTACCAGTTATCCAAATCCTATCTTCAAGACTCACATAAATAGGCCTGATACTGCTTTCATAGAACAACCCCTTGAATTATTAAAAACACCCGATGCATGCCCCCAACTATCTTCTCTCACCTGGCCACTAGTCCAGTTTAGCTTCCCATTCCTCAGGTGAAGTGATTTCTGCACCTCACACCATACTGCGTTCTTTCTCTCAATACAGTCTCACTTATCCACACAATTTAACATATGGCACTGAGAACAGAATGCCATTTACACATAACTCAGGAAGAGAATCTCCTCTTTTGTTCTGGCCTTAATTCATGCATCCTAAGACTGCATTCCCATTATAGAGAATGGTGTCCTATGATTGACTCATTCTGGTCTCTGACAGCTGGAACCTAAGTGTTTTACTGAATTTCTGTTAACCCTGGTTTCCCCTATATGCCTATATGGCTGATTTTTGGATCCATGGGAAATATTTTTTTATTGACTTCTGGAAACTGCCTCTCTTTTCGTTTCAGCTAATTTTTCCAGGCTATCTTCCAGTCCTGATTTCGGGCATATCAACTCTCACTCCTTGAATCTCATTCCCATGCTCCCCATCCCTAGGATGTAACACTCTGTTTCCAGGCTCTGATTGAAACCCTTCCTTGTTGGACTTCTAGAACCTGCTCACATATTCCCATTACAGGCCATTACTCCTTGCTCTTAACTCTTGTTGAGTCAGGACAAGCAATTTCCGCACTAGGGCTCCAATCTCTGAGGCTCCCTCCAACTCTGATCTTTCAGGCTATTCTGATAGAAACTGGCAAATATTCAAAACCATTGAGGCTGATAAGGCATGTGGAAGTGCAGGAGGGAGCTAGCACCTTATGAGACCCAAGAAGACAACTGGTGTTTTCTAAATGGCATCAAAGCAACATACTGGGAAAGACCCTGAGAAATTACAGCATCCTTAAGAGGGTTCACGCCAAGACTCTGGCAGCCATTTTGGATCCTCTCCTCTGAGCTGCAGGTATGAAACTGAAGAACCCAGAAGTGGCTCTCATAGGCCTGTGGACCCATTCCAAAGTGCTGGGAGCACCACCACTTGACACCATCAAACCTGATTCAGTAGGAAGGGCCCAAGTTCACAAAGCCTGTGTTATGTGTATAACACATAATATCTTGTCAATACCCAACAGTTGCTCTTTTTTGGACTAAAAGGCACAGTGGTAAGAGAGGTGAAGTGTGAGGTAGGGACATCTGACATGCCCACGCACAGGTGACATCAGAGAAAAGAAATCCTGCTTCCATGACGCTTCTTCTGACTGCTTTTTTTCCATTCTTTTTCTGCAAAAACTGAAGTGGAGTGGTTTGTGGGCGTGAAGAGGTAATGTAAGAAAAATAGAGGGAAAACTCCTGTTTAAAAGTTGTTTTGGGAGGTACCTGGAGCATCCAACTTTTGATTTCAGCTCAGGTCAAGATCTCAGGATTGTGAGATCGAACCCCATGTCAGGCTCTGTGCTGAGTGTGAAGCCTGCTTGAGATTCTCTCTCTCTCTCTCCTTCTGCCTCTTGCCACGCAACTCGCATTCTCTCTCTCTCTCGCAAAACTAATAAAATTAAATTAAAAAATAAAAGTTATTTTATTGTTATTTTATATGTGTTCACATTCGTGATGCTATTGAGGTGCCAGTTGTATTTAGAAGTATTTATAACATAGAATAGGCTAGAAAGGGCTATAAGTGATAAAAAAAATTTAGCAAGCATCATTGGGCCAAAGCCTGCACACAATGATACTTTATACCTACATAACACTTCACATCTCCCACAGCACTTTTACACACATTAAAACCCCAATAGAGGGCGTGGGAAATACAAGCTTATAGGTATGGAATGAATGAGTCAGAAGAATAAAAGTTATGGCATAGAGAATATAATCAACAATATCATAATAGTGCTGTATAGTGACAGGTGGTAGCTACTCTTGTGGGGAGCATCACGCAGAGACTTGTCCAATCACTATTTTGTACACCCAAAATTAATGTAACATTGTGTATCAGCTATACCTGAATTTAAAAAACTCACGACACACCTTGTAGGATTGTCTTCACTATCTCTGCTTCAAGATGAGATTTGGGAAGTGGAGACTTGCCCAAGTCCATAAAAGTAGCGACCAAAGGCAAAACATGGGCTTGAACCGTCATATTCTTAGGATATGTATTCTTTATGCCACGACACAATTATCCTCAAAGAAGAAGAACAAATCATTGCTAGCCCAGCGATCTTGAAAAGCTGCAATCATCTTTTTAGGTTTTATACAAAAGGGGTAGGGATTTCTTTCTTTTATATCCAGATGAAATAATGTCGTTCTCCAAGTCCCCCATCTCGGGTTGTCCATGAAGATGCCTCTAGTCCAATGTCACAATTTAATGAATGTTTAGTGTACACCCGCAATGCGTAAGGTGCTGTGCTAATGGAGGTGGAAATTACAGAACTACTTTGGCTCTCAAAAATCCTACCCATCTAATAGAGAAGACAGGTGTTTCAGTTACCTACGGCTGCCTAGCAAACCACCCCAAAATGTAATGGCTTAAGAAAACGACCACCCTTTACTCTTGCTCATGATTGTGCATTGGCAAGGCTCAGCCTGGCAGGGGTTCTCCTCCACTGCCTTTTGGGGCTCCCCAAGATCGCCCTCGGGTTCAGTGAGAAGGACTCACAGAACTCAGAAAAGCCATTACCCTCACAGTTGATGGTTTATAACAATGAAAGGATACAGCTTGGGGTGCCTGGGTGGCTCAGTGGGTTAAAGCCTCTGCCTTCAGCTCAGGTCATGACCTCAGGGTCCTGGGCTCGAGCCCCGAGTCGGGCTCTCTGCTCAGCGGGGAGCCTGCTTCCCCCTCTCTCTCTGCCTGCTTCTCTGCCTGCTTGTGATCTGTCAAATAAATTAATAAAATCTTAAAAAAAAAAACAGAACAAAAAAGAAAGGATACAGCTTAAAATCAGCAAAAGGAAGAAACACATAATGCAGGGTCCAGGAGACAGCAGGCACAAGCTGCCAGCTGTTCTCTCCCAGTGGAACTGCGCAGACAGAGCTTACTTCTAGAAATGTCCCCAGTATATTGCCGACCAGGGAAGGCAACCTGAGTCCTGGTGTCCAGAGATTTTACTGGGGCCCAGTCACTTATGCATGGCTGACTTCCCACATGGCTGACCTCAGTCTCCAGACTCTTCAGAGATCAAGCTAATACCATGTGGCCCAAGACCCCTCCCCACCCACCATAAATCATATCAGTAAAAACTATCTGGTATGGCTCATGGCCCCAGGTGAACAAAGACACTCTCAGCAGACAGAACATTTGAAGGCCTTAGAAGCCACCTCTTAAATGAAAGGCAAGGATCAAACTCTTCTTTGGGAAATGTTAATCCTTTGTTGCATATTCACCTAATGCTGGGGCTGCAGACATGTGGAGACTTGGTTACATGGAAATTTCCAAAATATCTCACTCAAATGGTGGCTGTTGGTCCTGGCTAGTGGCTGAGAGCTCAGCCAAGGCTGTTAACTGGAACCTCTTATACATGGCCTCCCCATGTAACTTGGCCTTCTCATAATATGGCATATGGGTTATAAGAGGGAACATTCCAAGTATACAAAAACTGAAGCTATAGATCTCTTAAGGCCCAGCCTTGGAAGTTGCAGTGTCCCTTATCCTGTATTTTACTGGTCAAAGCAAGTCATAGATTTTGCCAGATTTGGGAAGAGGGTAAAACTGCTTGATGGGGGAAGTGGAGAAGAATTTAGAACAACATTTAAATGCATGGAACAGTGGATATGTTTCCTTCAAAGGGACAAGAGTTCTCTTCTCCAAACTCCAGGGACACTGCTCTGAAGACCCACTGGGAACCCCTGGAACAACACAGCTGGAGGGAAGGGTAGCTTACACTCTGGGTCCTGTTGAGGTCAAAGGCAAACCACATGGCTATGCCTTATTTCTAAGAGGCATACAGTCTATGTGACAAGCTGGAGGGGAGACAGGGAGTGCTGTGTTTGTCAACTGCAGTCAGCAGAAGGTGCATACATACATACCTGCATCCCAGAAAAACTGTCACTTCTCCAATGTTCCTGACCCCAGGGAAGCCACCTTCTCTGTGTCCTCTTTCTGGGATGTTAACCAATTGCTAAAACCTTAAAATATTTAAGAGTCTCACTGTGGCACATTTGTACACTGTGGCACACTGAACTGGCTTGACTAGTCTGAAATTCAGCTTTGGCTACATGATGACCTTGAAGGACAGCTATGGATATAACAGTGCCACGAGACAAGCAATTTCTGGATTCCTTTTAATACTAGAAGGACTTGGGGCGCCTGGGTGGGTCAGTGGGTTAAAGCCTCATGATCATGATCTCGGGGTCCTGGGATCGAGCCCCGCATTGGGCTCTCCGCTCAGCGGGAAACCTGCTTCCCCCCCTCTCTCTCTGCCTGCCTCTCTGCCTACTTGTGATCTCTGTCAAATAAATAAATTCTTTTTAAAAAATACTAGAAGGACTTACCAAAACAGTAAGGTAGTTCACCAAAATGACTAAAGAACTACAAGTTCAAGACACTGTGTTTGTTGTTATAGTTCAAGAGGTTGTTTCCCCCCTGGTTTTAGTTCATCATGCCCTAAGTCATTTAAGTAAGAATCAAATTTTCCAAATAAGTGAAAAAGACTTCCTAAACCTTTCCACAGAATGTCAAAAACTAATACATCTGAAAGAAGCAACAAAGAAATCCACAATTATGGTTGGAGGCTTCGACCCTTTTTCAATAATTGATAGAACAAGTAGACAGAAAATCAGTAAGAATGTAGATGAGATGGACAGCCCTATCAAACAATTTGACCAACTGACAACTTATAGAACATTCCACGCAACAAGAGCAAAATACATATTCTTTCCAAGAGCACATGGAAAATTCACCAAGATAGACCACATTCTGGGACATATAACGAACATTAACAAATGTAAAAGAATAGAACTCATACAAAGTATATTCTCAAGTCATAACAAAATTACAAAAGAAATCAATAATAGAAAGATATCTGGAAAATCACCATATATTTGTAGGTTAAACAATATACTTCTAAGTAACCCATGGATAAAAAGGAGTCATCTTAAGGGGAATCTTTTTTAATATATAATTTTTTTGAGAGAGAGAGAGAAAGGGGGGGGTGGAGGGAGAGAAAGCATCTTAAGCAGATTCCATGCCTGGCGTGGAGACTAGTGTGGGGCTTGATCTCACGACACTGAGATCATGACCTGAGCCTAAATCAAGAGTCAGATGCTTAACTGACTGAGCCACCCAGGTAGCCTCTTAGGGGGAATTTTAAAATAGTTTAAGCTAAAATGAAAAGCAAAATAGAATATATAAAAATTTATGGTGCTACAACATGGACAAATCTTGAAAATATTATGCTATATGAAAAAAAACA
>RCUC01017121.1:0-11091 GCA_003697995.1 Taxidea taxus jeffersonii
CCATAAGACGAAACAACATTAGAATAATTGGGATTCCAGAAGAAGAAGAAAGAGAAATAGGAGCAGAAGGTATATTGGAGAGAATTATCATAGAGAATTTCCCTAATATGGCAAAGGGAACAAGCATCAAAATCCAGGAGGTGCAGAGAATCCCCCTCAAAATCAATAAGAATAGGTCCACACCCCGCCATCTAATAGTAAAATTTACAAGTCTTAGCGACAAAGAGAAAATCCTGAAAGCAGCACGGGACAAGAAGTCTGTAACATACAATGGTAAAAATATTAGATTGGCAGCAGACTTATCCACAGAGTCCTGGCAGGCCAGAAAGAACTGCCATGATATATTCAGAGCACTAAACGAGAAAAACATGCAGCCAAGAATACTATATCCAGCTAGGCTATCATTGAAAATAGAAGGAGAGATAAAAAGCTTCCAGGACAAACAAAAACTGAAAGAATTTGCAAACACCAAACCAGCTCTACAGGAAATATTGAAAGGGGTCCTCTAAGCAAAGAGAGACCCTAAAAGTATTATCAGAAAGGAACAGAGACAATATACAGTAACAATCACCTTACAGGCAATACAACGGCACTAAATTCATATCTCTTAATAGTTACCCTGAACGTAAATGGGCTAAATGCCCCAATCAAAAGACACAGGGTTTCAGAATGGATAAAAAAACAAAACCCATCCATATGCTGCCTACAGGAAACTCATTTTAGACCTTAAGACACCTCCAGATTGAAAGTGAGGGGGTGGAAAACAATTTTCCATGCTAATGGACATCAGAAGAAAGCTGGGGTGGCAATCCTTATATCAGATCAATTAGATTTTAAGCCAAAGACTATAATAAGAGATGAGGAAGGACACTATATCATACTCAAAGGGTCGGTCATTGATTCAGCAAAAAGACTGAATGGTTAATTGATAGGGAGGACCAGTTAACTTGTTCCTCCTTCATACATTTATTATTTACATGAGTTTGGCTAAGTTACTTGGCCTCTCTAGGACTCATTTCCCTCAACTCTATGCCGTGCAAGTAGATAGTCTTGCAATGTTAGTCCATATTACATTAAAACTCAAATTTGATACTTGAAAGAAAATCCCCACTATACATTTCAGCTTTCCAGTTCATGGTAAACAGCACCCCTGTGCCCCTCCTCCCCCACGTCTTCACACCCACATTATGACCTCTTGTCCCAGACTTGGATGGCTTATGTCAGTACCCCAAAGATTTACCTCAAATTAGTATCTGTATTAGAAGGCATGTAGGATAAGAAGGTGAAATCGAGTATTAGCCTAGTTGTGGTGGGAATGCCCTATCGACTCAGTTCAGTTAAACGGAAGCTTAGTAGCCTCTGGGCATAAACTTTAAAATGAATAATTAAAATTCAATCTTTTTCTTGTCAGATATATTAAGAAAGGCAGTATATAACTGAAAGAAATCATAATCAAGCTGTGTGTATACACATGGCTATTAGATTATCATTTAAGGCTTAATTAATCAGTCAGTTTTTATTTTTCTATATACGTGGTTGTTCTGAGTTACTGGGTCGGCCATGACAGTCAAAACCAATAGTCAAGTCACAATCTAGCAATTGCTACTTTTTCCCATGTATTGCACTGGCTATTTTGAAGACAAAGCCTCAGAGGCATTTAATATAAATGAAAAGGAAGTTAAAAATTATAGCAACTGCCATTTTGTGAATGCTTACAATGCACCGGGTTCTTGACATGCATCCTCTTTAGTGCTCAGATCAATCCCGAGACAGGCCTTATTTGTATCTAATTTTGATAGATGAGGAATGTGAGGCACAGAGAGGGACAAAAATTTCCCTGAGGTCACCACAACTGCAAGATGGTAGACTCAGAACTGAAACCCAGGTCTGCCTGACTCTGTGTGCCAAGATTCCTCTCACTAGAAGCCAGTTCTGTGTCACTTGTTACATACCTTAACTCTACAAAGTTTGTTAGTAGCTTATCATGTACTCACTTGTATATGTTGGTGCGTTTTACCTCTGAATATATTTGTCGCTTGATAGATGAACATGTGTGGTGCATTAAAACCACCACCACCACCACCATCACCTCCATCACTCATATTTATTGAGTGCCATCTGTCAGTCTTCGTTCTAACTTGTATACATAAATTATTTAATCCTCACCACAATACAACCTTCCACAGGAAGCACTACAAGTATGTCCCATGTTACAGATGGAATAAATGGGACACAGAGAAGCTAAAGAGCAGTTGCTTTAGGGGCACTTGGGTGGTTCTATGGGTTGAGCCTCTGCCTTTGGCTCAACCCACAGAACCAACCACAGAACCAGGGCCACCATTGGGTGGCCCAGGATCCCAGGGTCCTGGGATCAAGCCCCACATATGGCTCTCTGCTAAGCAGGAAGCCTGCTTCCTACTCTCTCTCTCTCTCTGCCTGCCTCTCTGCCTACTTGTGATCTCTGTCAAATAAATAAATAAAATCTTAAAAAAAAGAGTAGTTGCCTTATTTTAAAAATATTTATTTATGTATTTGAGAGAGAGAGACCACAAGAAGGAGGAGGGATAGAGGAAAAGGGAGAGAGAGAATCTTCAAGCAGACTACCTGCTGAACATGGAGCCCAAAGCAGGGCTCGATCCCAAGGCCTTGAGATCATGACCTGAGCTGAAATCAGCTCAACTGACTGAGCCACCCAGGTACTCCAATTGTAGTTGCTTTGAGTTAGGGATTGGCAAATCCATCACTGATCTCTTTTGTACCACGTGAGAGCTAAGAATGGTTTTGACATGTTTATAGGGTTGGATAAAATAAAACAAAGAAAAGTATGTGACAAAAAAGAACTATGTTCCCCACAAAGCCTAAAGTATTTACTTTCCTTTAGAGAAAAAGTCTTCCAATCCTTGGTACAGAGTCCAAATCATGGAGATAGTAAGTAATAAAATCAAGGTATATTCATTTTGAATTTCAGCCATCCAACCGTGGCTCCTATTAGAGTGTTTCACCTTCGAGTTTAATAATAGCAAAAACAACAGCAGTGATTTCAGTAGGTTTTAGTGTTTACTTTGCAGGGATGGACTTCACATAGTATATGGTTTTATTTACTACTCAGAACACTCTATGAAGGTGCTTTCCAGCCACTATTCCACTCAGGTTCCATTTCTTTCTTTCTTTTTTTCTTTCTAAAAATATTCCTAGTTAGTTCAGATCTCGAACTCCCAAGCCCCATGCAACGTGGTAGAAGATGGCCAACCCCATCATCTGCTCAGCAGGAGATACTGATGGTCTAAAGCTCCCAGGGAAGTCCTAGTTTCCATGTCAATGAGCGTCAGAAGTGGACATGTGTTCTTATTCTGGCCAATGAAACTTGAGGATCTTCCTTTTGAGAGTTTCCCTCGTTTAAAGGAGATACCAAGAGAAATGGTCCCTTTTCTTCCTCTGATATTGACTTGCCTAGATGTGATGCCTTGATACAGTGCAGACACACTGCTCTGACCCTGAGGGAAGCAAAGCCAATATAGGAAAGAGGACAGAGAGAATTGCAAAGAAGTCAAGCTTGGAGCTGCCCTACCTCACAATTTCTTGTGATGAGAAGTAATGCATTTCCTTATGATTAAGCCAGTTTCAGAGTCACAATATTCTGACACAACTGATCTCTGCAGTTAATATTGTCCCTATTTTAGAGTTGGTGAAATTGAGCACAGCTTGTCCTGGCAGAGCTGGGACTGGAATACAGGCCTTTTCTACTACAAAGCCTGGGACTTTTTTTTCTCCCACAATAGTATTCTGATTTAATAAGAGGAAGAGAAAGAATAAGTTTGACATACAAAATGACACATTTTATATCATTAAGTAACAGGAAAATTTATGAGGTAGACAACAGTGCCTACCCAGTTGTCTTTTAGGCATTATAACACTTTTTCTCTGTCAGGTACGTATATTACAAAATACTCCTGGCATATCATATACACACATACCAGTGAAGAAGCTGCCAGACTGCATGTATTCCGTGGATACATATGCATAATTTGAAAAGATATAAAGGGCAATCTGTCCTCTCTCTGTGACAGAACTCCCATTAATGTGCAGTGGCTCACGTAGCTGGGTTGGCTTAGTAGAGTTTAGGCCTGTCCTTTGGCAACTTGGGGCTCCTTGCTTGCCTCCTGTTCTGAAGCTGAATGTCATTTTATTCAATTACAGCATTAAAATGATGTTATCTTATATAGGAAGATGCTGACATCCCTAAGATTCTCAGATTTTGTGTCTTTGGCAGCATTACCTGACACAATGCTGAAATGGTAATTGTGACTTCCTGCCCTACAAAGACGCAAAGGATCTATAATACTCAAGATTTATGATTGCAACCAATGAAATGCAAAATCATACACATAAATCTATCCTTAAAGATATATAACTGGTGTTTAATTGTATCCTAACTAATTACATGAGTTGAAAATTATAACTAAAAATTCTCACTGTAGTTAGTACAATTTATATGCTCTTTTTATATACACACATGAGCACACATGTATTTTGTAGTTTATGTATATAGACATACATTCTTACATAGGTAGAAATATATGCATATACTTTCCTGTGTCTTCATAAACAGTTTATATTTGGAAACCTGAAGGTTGAGTATATGGCATCAAAGATGGAATTCTAATATTTATTCATTATTCCAATCAAGATATTTAGAAAGTATAGATTTGCTGGATGTTAAACAATATTTTTGACATTAAGTTGAGTTTTCTGTACTGTTCTAGTTTGTGAATTTTCATTTGTAGGAGTTTATAATGACTTTAAAATTTAATTTGTACCAAATTGCAGTTTTTTAAATTTTAACACGGGAAAAAATTAGCCTGTAAGTTCTTTCAAGACTATAAATTCATATGAATGATTTTCCACCACAAATTAGTCCTAGTTTTTTTCTTGATTTCAGTTGCATTGTTTAAAATTTTCTTTGATTTGAAAAGTTTCATTCCTGCGTGGCGGTGACATGGACTATTAACCAAAGACATGATGCTTGCTTCCCAGAAGCATGAAAAACAGCTTTCGGCACACCATAACACAGATGAATGGAGAGGAGTGGGAGAAATCTGTGAATGTTTACAACGATTTAATGATCTCTTGAAAACTATCCCTTCTTTTTGCCTCAACCAGCAGCCAGTATGTTCAGAGAGTGAGAAAGCGTGGAAGCATACATAGTGCTCTCTAAAAGACAATATTTAAAATGAGCCCAGGATCTTCCATGGCTGTTTTCTCCCGCTTCCAGTTTAATACTAAGCCAATGTTGTTTGACAAGATTCCTGAAATAGACACAGATTAAGCGATCTTGGAAAGATATCTATTGGAAGAATATGAAAAAATTTGAAAGGTGAGAGTTTGGTTTTAGACACTATTCTTCTCATATTATCCTGAAAGTATCAAGACACATGAGCACTGGGTGCTTCTAGGATTAGAATCAAAGGCACAGAGGCATTAAATCTTTTCATTTTGAAAAATTTGCTAGGAGAATTTTCTTTTCATTCACAGGATCTTCTGAGGGGCAAGAAGGACAGATGAGAAATTTATTAACTGGTACGCATGCTAGGCTAATGATTTTAATTTCTGGTTTCCTATTATTGCTCACAGGTATATGTAAGCATAATGAACTACCTTCAGTTAGTTCATGCTATTCCATTATCTTGCTTGGTGCTGTGCTGCCAGCAAGGGTCACAGAGGGGAGACATCCAATGAATTGCCAGCAGAATGAACAGATCTCCAGTCATCCTATAGTGTGTCATGAAGTTTTTCAAAAACAAATTAGCAAGTAGGATGGAGGCTTCTGGAATTGAATAAGTAAAAAGGTGTCATTACACCAAGGGAGAGATCTTATAAATCACTTCAAGAAGCCAAGCCCCTCAGAATTAGGGTTTCATTTTCTCGTCTTTGTTTTCTTAGCATTTATTCATTCATCACTTCAGGTAACTTACAGCCAGGTGGGAAAGACAGACGTTGAAGAAGTAATTGCAATAGAGCATGATGAATGTAATGACAGGAGAATCTGGGGCCACCAACCACCAGAAAAGTACAAAGCTGGGGGGGGGGGATTTTTGCTAGACTTAAAAGGTCAGGAAGGCTTCTCGGAAAAAGTTAAACAAATCACAAATATAACACTTTTCTTAACCGTCTTCAGTAACATGCTTTATGCACATGGGACTCTTGAAAATATTTATCAGGGAGAATATATAATACACGGCAGTATAATTATTGGCCCAAGCATTAGATACTATTTAAAAAGTTATAAATGTAAGCAAATATCCCCACCAACACACATATGCACACATAGAGAATTCACTAATTATTTATGCCTACTCATCTCTGGCATCTCTAGCTACCCAAAATCACTTATTCTAACAGCTTTGTTGTTGGTTCTTGACTTTTGACTTTAAGTTAGCTGTTCCCCTTCCCTGAGCAGAAAGGGCTCTTTTGCATGTGTGTGTACATGTGTGCATGTATGTACACACGCGTACATGTTTGTCATTTGTACCCATTTTCATTGAGTGCATGAATGTATGTTTCATGTTTTTGACACCCGTTCTTCTGAGCCTAGGTTTCAGATGGTGTGCGCTTGCAGCATCACATTTAAGCTCCCTTCAATGCAAAGCTGACGTTCTGATGGATGGAAAAGAGAACCAGTACTTCTGAACTGCTCAGGAAATCCACTGAAGATGATTTTTGAAATTGTTCTTGAGGCAGAAAAGACCCAGAGGTTCATTTAAATCTATTGCTCTGCCTTACGTGGCCCTTTAGAAGGGGTCACTATGTTGGAGCACTGTTCTTTTTGAGCTAAAAGAGGCTTACAGATATTGTCCAAAGGCACCTTGTCTGGTGGAGAACACATCGTCTAAGTGCATCAACAAACAAGGAAGCTGATGTCAAGAAGCAGGAATCAATACATTGAAATATGTGGCACATTTAAGAATCAGATAAAATTTTACACATTTTCTTTCTTAAAAGGAAGAAGTTTTAATTGTATCTTACTAATTAATGTCTTTTTCTTTCACTGGATTGAAAGGTCTAATAGGATAGAGATTATGGCTGTCTGGTTTACTCTTACATTTTCAACACCTAACACAGTGCCTGGTAAATAGTAAGTGCTCAATTAATTCTTGATGAATGAATAGGTTCATGAGCCCATCACTGGAACCACTGACTTGGTGAACAATTAAGAGAGTGATTTGGGGCAAATTACTGGGATTGGTGCTATTGACTGCCAATCCCTTTTATGTCCTCACTACCTAAGAGAACCTGCTGTATTTAACAACATTAATGGATGTATAGGGCTTCTTTTTGGAGTGATGAAATTGTTCTGAAATTAGATAGTGGTAAGCTGTACTTTAGTGGTCATGTACAATTTTGTGAATATACTGAAAACCACGGAGTATGCACTTTCAAGTTGTGACTTTTATGGTAAGTGAACTATATCTCAATGAGTTCTTTTAAATCCAAAAAGGGGATGGACTATGGTGAATGTCCACCCACTTCAGTGATGTGGGAGTGGTCTGACTTTATGATTCTGTAGTCATCTAGAAGTCGGTTATATGCTTTCAACATTTACACTAAAAATTAAAATGAAGTCAAGTGCACTGAAAACCAGGGAATTTGCCATGAGTGGTATGATGCTCTGGCTCTAGGGTTTACATCACCCACTCTAGGCCTTGACAAATCTCTGCAGTTGTGTGATATTGCTCAGAATATTAATGTGACATTCCTAAAGATTTTATTTATTTATTTGACAGAGAGAGAGAGAGAGAAAGAGAGAGAAATGTCACAAGTAGGCAGAGAGTCAGGCAGAGAGAGGGAGAGGGGGAAGCAGGCTCCCAGCTGAGCAGAGAGCCTGATGTGGGGCTCGATCCCAGGACCCTGAGACCATGACCTGAGCCGAGGGCAGAGGCTTAACCCACTGAGCAACCCAGACACCCCTAATGTGACATTTCTAAGCTCCCATGATATAAAGGACACATGAAGTAAAGGATGTCACAAAGGATTCAAGTGTCAATTCACTGGCTACCTCTGATCCAGCCCAACTTTCCACAAGAAGACAATTCTACAGGCAGAAAGTCATTGGCAGACTGAAATTTCTGCACCAGATCCTTCCATCCCTGTCCTCAGGAGGATTTAACTACTATGACTTTTCCTTCTGTCTGATCTGCTTTTCTCACTGCCATTCGGGCTGATTGCTGAAATGTTTTCAAGGAGAAGGCCTTTCAAAAAAGGCAAGCTCAACCAGAGGCTTTGCTTGGCTATAGGAAGGCAGAGTCTTGACGTTAAACGCTTACTGTTTACAGTAGTATCTTAATACAAGCCAATAGCTTCAAAGCCACATGTCAGGGACTGGGGAGAAGAGCACAGAACACAGGGCAGCAGTCATAAAAAAGTTCCACCTGTCTTTTGGAAAGTAACAGGCATTTTGGCACCAATAAACAACTGAACCTCAAGATTATAGCAAAAAACTTCATTGGACTATGAGCTTCGAGACAGCAGGGACCTGTCTTTGATTTCTCTATGTGCCATTTAAATATTACCTACTACACCTGTGTAAATGTTACTGGTGCCCCCTTTCACTCTCAAAGTGTCCATGTTTAGATGAATATTTGTATGGCCACTTTAAGAACCATGCCTGATATATGATAACACAAAAGTGAGAGCTATTAATATTATTATTAGTATTACTATTGTTCCAAGGGACACCTCATTCTCTGATTGCTACCTTTGAACAACTTTGAGCTATTATCCCTTTTAAATAAAAACTGTAATTTATATTATCTCCGGTGTTTACATAAACCGTTTAACTTTTTTTATTCCATGCAAATATACAAAGAGACAACACAGTAATGGTTAAAATAAAACACACACACACACACACACACACACACACACAGAGAGAGAGAACAGGGCCATAGCATAGTTTTCTCAAGACTCTGTGCTATCTTAAACTATTTCCTCTCTCTCTGGAGACTCTTAAACAATTTGTAAGTTATTTCCTTCCTTTGTAGCACATGGTAATCCTAATTTGTAATGTCACTTTAGTCACATTCTTGGGGATTTAACATACTAATTTACAAGAAATTTCTTAGAGATATACAACACATGGAGTTTATTATCACAGTTTAGCTTTTATTGGCTTACAAAAAACCCTAAGTAAGCAGGAAAAAAGAATAATAATACTGATTCTTTCCAGTAGTAGGTAGCCCTGGAAATCTCTAAAACTCAAGTCAGACTGTGTTACATCCCTTTTCCAAACAAATGTCTGTCAATTTCTTTTGGAATAAAGCCTGTGATTCATAGCAGGGCAACATGGCCCTCCTTACTCTGACCTAAGCCTAACCTTCCAGCTTCTTCTCTTGATACCCCCACTAACTTGTGCACATCAACTTCCTACCACACAAGGTAACAGTCAGCGTTCTTTTGCGTTTCTGGCATGCCTTCTGAGTGCTATTTCCTCTAGGATTGAATTATTCTTGATGAATATCAATCTAAAATGCCAGCTCCTCTGTGCGTGCATTCAGAACCCTTGCCTGGCCCTCTGTCCTTTTGTTTTAGAATTATGCAATTTAAGTCAGATGGGCAATTAGAAGGAAGAGTGATATTATAGGAGCTGGGGGTTATGGATTTCCATGATGCCTTCACATTCCCAGTGGAGGATTGGCCACAATGTTTGCTTTAAGGCAGGGGTCAAATTCCTGTTCATATTTCCATTCTTTTTCTCCCCTCACTAGCACAAGGCTTCCTCTAGAGTAGCTGTTCCGCATATATGTTAGTTAAATGAGGGAACAGCACATATTCATTGTGACAACTACTGTCCTTGTTATTTATGGCCAACCCCTCCATTGGTATTATTGCAATAGATGTAATATATAATCAGTATAAGAACTTCAGAAAATACAGAAAAATACAAAAATAAAAATCATAACCTAACACCTCCCAGAAATAAAAATACTTCATATTTGGGTATTTTTCCTTTCTTATTCTTGGTCAGTCTAGCTAAAGATTAATCAATTTTGTTTAACTTTGCTAAGCAGTATCTTTTGCTTTTGTTGATTTTTTTATACTTTTTTCTCTAATAATTTCTGCTTTTCTTTACCAGACTCTTAAGGTATGCCTCTGATGTTATTTTAAAAAATATTTATTTTTAAAATATAGGTGTTTATAGCTATAAATTTCCCTCTAAGCCCTGTTTTAGTTATATCTGATAAGTTTTATTATGTTGTGTTTTCTTTTACTTTCATATCAAAGTATGCACTAATTTAACTTCCCTTGTGTTATCTCTTGTGATCATTGATGATTTGGTAGTGTACCATCTAACTTCCATATATAATAATCACCCAAATTCCTTTTTAATTTTTAAGTTTACTCCATGGTGATCAGAGAACATACTACACACAATTTCAAACTTTTTAAATGAAGTTTGTTTTATGGCTTAGCCCATGTCCTGTCCTGGATGATGTTCCATCTATGTTTGAGAAGAATGTGCATTCTTCTATTGTCTGGTAGAGTTTTCTATAGATATCTAGTTGGTTATAGCGTTATTCAAGTTTCCTATCTGTTTATTGATCTTCTGCTTAGTTGTTTTATCCATTATCGACAGTGGAGAATTAACATTTTTATTACCATTGAATTGTCCATTTCTCCCCTCAATTCTGTAAGTTTTTGCTTTTTAAATTTTGGGTATGTATAATATGTTTAAAATTGTTACACGTTTCTAAATAGTTGACCCTTTCATGGTGATAAAATATCCACTTTACCTCTAGTAACTTTAAAAAATTTTATTTTGTCAGTAATTGGTACAAACACTCCTGCTCTCTTAAGGTTGCATGGTATATATTCCCAAATTTTTCTTTAAAATATTTGTATCTTGGGGGGAGGAGTCAAGAAGGCGGAGCAGTAGCAGCTGAGACGACATCAGGCAGCAGGAGAGCAGCTAGATCGCCTATCACACCATTCCGAACACCTACGAATCCAACAGGAGATCGAAGAGAAGAAGAGCAACAATTCTAGAAACAGAAAACCGACCACTTTCTGAAAGGTAGGACCCGCGGAGAAGTGAAT
>RCUC01017138.1:0-27193 GCA_003697995.1 Taxidea taxus jeffersonii
TATGGAGTCGCTCTGGCTAAGCAGGCCCTAATAGTTAAACAGGTTTTAACATTAAATTGGCCCTAACACTGGGTTGTAAGGTGGTTCTATTTTTTAACTTTTTGAGGAACCTCCATACTGTTTTCCACAGTGGTTGCACAAGTTTGCATTTCCATCAACAGTATAAGAAGTTTCCCGTTTCTGCACATCCTTGCCAACATCTATTGTTTCCTGTGTTGTTAATTTTAGCCATTCTGACAGGTGTGAGGTTGTATCTCATCATGGTTTTGATTTGCGTTTCCCTGATAATGAATGGTGTTGAGCAACCTTTCGTGTGTCTGATAGCCATCTGGATGTCATCTTTGGAAAAATGTCTATTCATGTCTTCTGTCCATTTCTTAACTGGGTTATTTATTTTTTGGGTAGTGAGTTTGATAAGTTTACAGACTTTGGATAATAACGCCTCATCAGATATGTAATTTGCAAATATCTTCTCACATTCTATAGGCTGACTTTTAGCCTTGTTGATTGGTTCCTTCACTGTGTGGAAGCTTTTTATCTTGATGAAGTCTCAATAGTTCATTTATTCTTTTGTTGTAAATGAGATTGTTTTCTTTATGTTGTTTGCATATAATTCATTGTTGGCAAATAGAAATTCTACTGATTTTTGTATATTAATTTTGTATCCCACCACTACTGAGTTCACTGATTAGAACTAACAATTTTGGGTAAAATCTTAAGGATTATCTCATATGAAATCATGTCATCTTCAAATAGAGATAATTACTTCTTCCTTTCCAATTCTGATCATTTATTTCTTTTTAATACCTAATTTCTTTGGCAAGGACTTCTGGTACTATATTGAGTAGCAGATGTCAAAGTGGGCAACTTTGTCTTATTCCTGATCTTTTAGAAAAAGCTTTTAACCTCTTACCATTGAAAATGTTAGTGGTGTGCTTGTCATATATGGCCTTTGTTATGTTGAAGTATGTTCCTTCTATAACTAATCTGTTAAGAGGTTTTATCATGAACAGTTGTTGGAACCTGTCAAAGGTTTTTTTCTGCATCTATTGAGTGATCATGTAATTTTTTCTTTCATTCTATTGATATGATGTATCACACTTACTTATTTGCATATATTGAACCATCCTTGCATCCCAGGAATAAATCCCACTAGAGCATGGTGAATTATCCTTTAGTGTGCTGCTGGAATTAGTTTGCAAGTATTTTATTGATATTTTTTGTATCTATATTGATTAAGGATATTGGCCTGTAGTTTTTTTTTAATAGTGTCCTTTTCTAGTTTTGATGTAAGGGTAATGCTGGCCTCATAAAATGAATTTGGCAGTGTTCTTTCCTCTTCAATTTTTTGGAAGATTTTGAGAAGAATCGACATGAATTTTTCTTTTTTTTTTTGAAGATCTTATTTATTTATTTGACACAGAGAGGGAGATCACAAGTAGGCAGAGAGGCAGGCAGAGAGAGAGAGAAGCAGAAGCAGGCTCCCTGCTGAGCAGAGAGCCCGATGCGGGGCTTGATCCCAGGACCCTGAGATCATGACCTGGGCCGAAGGCAGAGGCTTAACCCACTGAGCCACCCAGGTGCCCCGACATGAATTTTTCTATAAATGTTGGTAAGATTCACCAGTGACTCCATCTGGTCCTGATGTTTTGTTCATTGGGAGTTTTGTTTGTTTGTTTGTTTTTGTTTTTATGATCATCCAATCTTCTTACAAATAATTGGTCTGTTCGGATTTTTTTTATTTCTTCCTGATTCCATCTTAGTAGGTTGTATGTTTCCAAGAATTTTTCCATTTATTCTGGCTTGTGTAGTTTGTTGTGTGGTTCATTCTTTTTTTTTTTCCTTAATTGAGGGGTTAGCTCCTGATATTGTGGAACCTGACAAGCCCCAAATCTACAGGATAGACTGGTAGGTTGGAGACCTAGGGAAGAGCTGTAATTCAATTTTGAAGGTGGTTTGCTGGCAGAATTCTCTCTTCCTTGGGGGAGGTCAGTCTTTTCTCTATTCAGGTCTTCAACTGACTGGATGTGACCCATCCACATAATGAAGAGTAATCTGCTATGCTCTTAGTCTATTGATTTAAATATTAATCTAATCCCAAAAAATCCGTGTAGAAATATCCATAAT
Organism: Taxidea taxus jeffersonii; assembly: GCA_003697995.1. NCBI lineage: Eukaryota > Metazoa > Chordata > Mammalia > Carnivora > Mustelidae > Taxidea > Taxidea taxus. The sequence goes on from RCUC01017138.1 coordinate 2,128, forward strand.
AATGTTTGACCAAGTATCTGGGTACCACAGCCTACCTAAGTTGACACATAAAATTAACTGTCACAACTGGGATCCTGTTACAACTGCAAAATTTCAGACAACTGATTTTTTTTTGACAAATTTCAATCTGCCACAGACAACTGTCCTCCTTAATACCCAGAAATAACGACATCCTACCATTACATCACTACCTTTCTTTGGTGCAGGTTAGGGTGCTAAAAACAACCAGACACCATTTCTCTCTGCTTTATTTTATTTCAGCAGGGATGTGAGACAGTGCCCAACCTTGTATGATCTAGAGCCAAGGCTTCTGCCCTTGGTTATGATCACTGAAGGGGTGATGCATTCACATCCAATAGCTGATTTTCTCCAGCACAATGGTTATAGGGTGGTAGGATCATAAGGAGTAGTGCTTGAAGAGAAATTCTCTGGTCATTAATGAAATGGTACCATTAAAGACTTATGATCAGGCAAATAGGGTAAACAGAATCCATATGTAGAAAGATAAGCAGAATAGACACATGAAAAAAATATTCATCATCATTAGATATGAGGGAAACTCAAATCAAAACCACATTGAGATATCACCTTACCCCAGTTAGAATGGCCAAAATTAACAACACAGGAAACAACAAGTGTTGGAGAGGATGTAGAGAAAGGAGAACCCGCTTACACTGTTGGTGGGAATGCAAGTTGGTGCAGACACTTTGGAAAACAGTGTGGAGATTCCTCAAAAAATTAAAAATAGAGCAACACTATGACCCTGCAATTGCACTACTGGGTATTTACCCCAAAGATACAGATGCAGTGAAAATAAGGGCCATCTGTACCCCAATGTTCATAGCAGCAATGGCCACAGTCACCAAACTGTGGAAAGAGCAAAGATGCCCTTCAGCATCTTTATCCATTATCAAATGGATAAAGAAGATATGGTCCATATATACAATGGAATATTATGCCTCCATCAGAAAGGATGAATATCCAAATTTTGTATCAACATGGATGGAACTCTCTTATGCTGAGAGAATAAGTCAAGCAGAGAAAGTCAATTATCATGTGGTTTCATTTACTTGTGGAGCATAAGGAATAACATGGAGAACATTAGGAGAAGGAAAGGGAAAGTAAATTGGGGTAAATTGGAGGGGGAGATGAACCATGAGAGACTGTGGACTCTGAGAAACAAACTGAGGGTTTTGGAGGGGGAGGGGGTGAGGGGATGGGTGAGCCTGGTGGTGGGTATTAAGGAGGACACGTATTCCATGGAGCACTAGGTTTGGTGCATAAACAACGAATCTTGGAATACTGAAAAAAATTAAATTAAGATGTTAAAAAAAGAAAGATAAGCAGCAGTTATACACTAGAGCTAGGGGTAGAGTATCTGGGCAGGAATCCTAGGGATAAGGGTATCAGTTCAGAGCAAGCTCTGGGACAAAATGTTGGGAGCAGAGTGACACTGGAGTCAGAGGGATTTTTAGTAAAGGCACAGAAGTTAGTTGGAGATAGAGTCATCATCAAGGTCACTCCTCCTAGAGTTCCTGCAGCTGCTTCTGGGGTTCCTTCCCCACAGAGGTTCCTGGCCTGAGGGGGTGTGGGAAGGGGTCCACCACCCATCCCCAGTAGTAGCCTTTGTGAGAAGGGCATCTCATTGGAGGTGTCCATAAACTTGATGCCTTTGTACCACGGGACCAACAGAATTGGGAGAATTGGCCAAAGAATGATTGAATGGAAGACCATGGCATCTGAGCTAGCTAGGGAAGGAGGCAAAGGATGTGGAAACCTAATCATGTGGAGAAAAGCAGTAAAGGGGCCATGTAATGGGTTCTGTAGTTCTTACCCATGAGGGAACTCAGCTCAGAGAGCTTAATTTGAGCCAGACACAGCAATTGCTTGCTAACATGTGAGACTGCCTCTATTCCTCACAATGCAGGCTCTGTTCTCTGGGTAGGGAGGTGGAGACTGTCTTTGACCCCTGAGGTACTGCATGGAATAGCATGGAATTATTCCTTATGTAATGCAATTATTCCCTTAGTTCATATATCTAAGAAATTCACACACCCCTATATTCCTTGTGTAAATGTACATAAAGAGTTGAAAAGTGGCAAGTGGTAGGAAATGACTTATGTGAGACCTGCCAATAGAGGCATAATTTGAACACTGGTGATACCTCACCTATGCCATCATTTATAGGATGGTAATGTGAAACTTGGTACTGCTATTACTTTAATTTCAAGAATTATGACTGCTTGTGGTCTAAAGTCCAAATGTTACAGAAGTGTGGAAAATAAATTGCACAGGTGTCCTTTTCAACTCCTACCTGTGATTCTGAACTGCCAACTGCTGATCATTGAGAAATGACCCACAGAGCCAACCATAATGTGAGGTTCTATGCTATTGTTGTTTGTCTGGATGTGAAACTAAATGTCTGATCCCCCTCAAGCACACGGACACGGAGCACCTTTGTCACCTCTCTAAAAAATGCACTGGGCAAACAGGCTGACTCTCCCTCACTCTCAGGAGCTAAAGTGAGACCCCTCCCACAGTGCACCTTCAGAGAGGGGGAAGGGGCAGTACAGTGGATAGATGAGAAGACAAATGCAAGCGTGGTGAGAGGTGTGAAAAGGCCCCTTTCCCATCACCAGTGTGCAGGTCATAAAGTTGTTGATGGTATGCCTTTGAATGCATCCAAGTGATTAGGAATGAGAAGTAAACACATGTGAGTCCTCATCTTCCCTCCTTCCACTGCCTCACTAGCTGGTAGGCAGCCCTTGCAAAGCCCCTATTGTTCAGGCCACATGATTGCTTTTGCAGGCCTCCAGGTAGAGCATCTGAGTCACACTGTTTCCAAACGCCAATCCCTGGAAGCAGTGTGTGTACCTTCTCACTAGAATTTACTGACATACTACCTGTGGAATCAAGGCTGTGTACCTGCTGTGCCAGGGTGAACAATGTTGGGAAGAGGACAGGGCCTTTCAGTCCTGGACTCACTGGTTCACGGTTGGGGCAGAAGAGTGATGTAGGACACACAACATACAACGTGCAACATAACTCTTTATTATGAAAATAAACAGCAATCATGAGTGGGGAAAGTATATGGAATAACTGATCCTTCAGGTGCTTATGTTACCTGGCCTGTAAGGTAATTTTGATTTCTTGGCCAGCCAGGCCTCCATCCCCAGTCATAGGTATAGCCTTAGGCTGGAGAAAAGAGAAACAGTGATGATGTGGACATCTAAGGCTTCTTTTAGGTGATTTGCTTGAAAGCCTCCTCTGGGATCTTGCCCTCATTCTGGAGGGAAGGAGTTGGGACATCAGAAGAGCCAGATCTGGAGTTTCATTCCCAGGCCACCCAGCCTCCATTTTCTTGGCCTTCCTGAAGGCCCAGAAATGCCCATTGGTAGCCCGCTTAATGATTCCCAGACCTCACCTTGAGCATAGTGAAGACCTGACCAGCCCTGGTATAGTTCCACTCGTTGTCCTGAAGGCACCTGGAGTGGAAGAACAGGTGATCTCCATTAGTACCACAGTACAGACATTCTGACTGTGGGATGCTAAATCTGTGCCAGTTTTTTGCTGGGAGGCATATACCAGAATGAACGCTATGTGCAATAATGAAGAAAGACTTAGTGAAAATGTCTATCACTGGCATTCATGCCCACTAGAATTCAAAACAGAAAAATTAAGGGAACTTAATATATATTGATAAAAAAAAGATATTCAAGAAAATAAATGGGAAATTTAAAAGTACAAGTTTCCAGTCATTTTTATTGAGATATAATGCACATACTACTTTATTATTTTTGTATGCACATACCATTTTAAGGTGTACAATTCAGTGTTTTCTTAGTATAGCCACAAGATTGCACAATAATCACCATTATCTAATTCCCAAGTAATTTTATGTAAAAAAGCCTAATTGAACATTTATTGATGAAAGCCATCCCAGTAGTGTGTAAAGTAGTAAGTCATTGTGGTTTTAATCTACATTTCCTTAATGACTAATTGTTGAGAAGTTTTTCATGGGCTCCTTCGCCCCTTGTGTATCTTTTTTGGAGAATTGTCTATTCAGACTATTTTACCACTTTTTAAATTGGGTCGTTTTTTCCTTTTATTGTTGAGCTGCAACATATATTCTTCATATATTCTTGTCAGATATGTGATTTGCAAATATTTTCTCCCATTCCCTTGGTGGGATTTATAGTCTTTTGATAGTGCTCACTGATGCACAACATCTTTTTAATTTTGATGAAGCCCTGTTTATCTATTTTTTTCTTTGGTTTCTTGTACTTTTGGTGTCATATATAAGAAACATTTGCCTAATTAATGAAGGCTTACATGTATGTTTTCCAACTTTTTTATGGTTTTAGCTCTTACCTTTAGATCTTTGATCTATTTATAGTCTGTTTGTACATGATGTGAATCCAGGGTCAAAATTCATTGTTTTGCATGTGGATATCCAGTTGTCCCAGCACCATTGGCTGGAAAGACTATTTTTTTCCCATCACATTTTTTTCAGCACTCTCACTGACAATCAATTGACCATAAATGTGAGAGTTTATTTGTGTACTCTAAATTCTACACCATTGTTTCCTGCACTGTCCATATGCCAGCACTGCATAGTTCTGATTACTGTGCCTTTTTTAGTGAGTTTTGAAATTAGGAAGTGTGGGTCCTTCAACTTTGTTCTTTTCTCTCTAGATTGTTTTGGTGCACTTATATGTGAAATTTAGGATAACCCCGTCAATTTTTACAAAGAAGGATTTTGACAGGGATTGTGTTGAATCTGTAGATTGCTCTAGGTATTACTGCCATCTTAACAATATTAAGCTATTTAGAAATATTCCAACCAATGGAAATGGAGTGTCTTTCCCATTTTTAAATTCTTTAACAACGTTTTATGGATTTCAGAGTATAAGATTTGTGCTTCTTTTGTTACATTTGTTTCCAAATATTTTACTACTCTGATGCTATTGTAAATGAGCTTGTTTTCTTAATTTCATTTTTGGACTGCTCATTGCAAGTACATAGAAATAAAAATGAGTTTTGTATATTGGTCTATTATCCTACAACCCTGCTGAATTTATTTAGTTTTATTTAATTTAGTTTTATTAGCTTTTTGGTGGATTCTTTCAGATTTTCTATATATAAAACAATGTCATTGAGCATTATACTATTTTTTAAATCCTTCACATATATAATGGTATGACACCTTCTCCATGGGCTCACTTTCTTTCTTTCTTTTTGGAAGCAAACTATCCAAAATGTTATTTTTCCAAATTTCCTGTGAGTTTCTTTGATTCACACTCCTCCACCCAAGCTGCTGTTGCAACTTGCCCTTCCTCCCATGTACACCCACCACTCACTTCTGAGACCACGCGAGTTTCATCCCAGACTGAGTCGAGAAAGCATGAACCATTTCCTGCTGCTCCTGGGAGAGGGTGGGCATGGAGCTGGAAGTCAGCGTAGGATCTCGGTAGGAGAACGCATTCCAAGTCTCATTGGCGGTGGCATCTCTCACAAACAGCTCATCATTCACGATGCATAGACTGGAAAGAAAATGGGCCCTCAGACAAGTAGATGAATGTACAACTCCACATCCCCAACAATGATCCTGTTTCCACTGCCACTCAGCAATTAGATTCCTTCCTTACCCCTACTGTGCCTGCCATCCTCCCCAGATTCCTTGGCTGGCGCCTCCACCCCTCCACAGAGCCCACCTTTGCAGGGAATATCTACCAACCTCACTAGATGTGTACTTAACCTGCAACCCAGGGATGATTTTACGCCCACATTTAACCCTTACAATAGCCTAAGGAAATGGGCAGGTAATCCCCATTTTCCAATGAACACAATCTGTCACAGAGAGGTCATGTGACCCCAGTGAATGCTGGGGTCAAGAAGAGAACCCAGTGCTCTAACTCCAGAACCCATACTCTTTTTTTAAAAGATTTCATTTATCACAAGTAGGCAGAGAGGCAGGCAGCGAGAGAGGGGGACAGAACCTATACTCTTAACCACCACATTAGACTGCTTCTAGGATCTACCTGTTGGCTTTCCACAATACTGAGAAAACCAAGATGTCTTCACCACCACACTCCCACAGCCCTGATCCCAGGCTGGGATGAGCATTCCCACCTACAACGTAGCACTCACCTGGAACTGCTGGCAGGGATGGTGATGAAAGTCCTGGTGAAGGCACGAACAGAACCCTGAGACTTTCCCTCCACTGCAACAACAAACAACAATACCCTCTTAGAGTCACACATATGTCCCATGCCCACAGTGTTTCCCAGTCAGGGTCTGACCTGATACTCATGCTGAAGGGAACAATTGTTCACTGGGAGTCGAGGTGTCTGGTATGGGGATGGCAACAGTAGGGACAGTCTACTCCCAGTGACAGGGCCTCTACTAGGTGGCAGGTGCTGTGACAACTACTCCAAAAGTTTATTTGATTCATTTTTCATAGTTATCTGAGCGGTGGGCATTATTAGCTCCATTTTGCAAATGAGGAAACTTAGAGGTTAAGTAAATACCCCAAGTAGTTCTTGGAATAAGGATCTGGGATGACAGCCATGAAACTCCACAGACTGTGTCCTTAATGCCCAAGCTGTGTGGGCAGACCAGCACAGACCCAGTTCAGACCAGGATGGTTTGGGACAGAGTGGAGGCAGAACACGGTGGGAATAGGAAGAGAAAGAAAGGGATCAGGGAAGCTGGAGCAGTTCTGAAAGGGATCCCAGCCAGCGGGGAGGGAGCATTGGGGCATCTGGGGTGGGACTCTATGTGCACTCACCTTCCTTGAACACCCCATGGACAGAGAAACAGAGCATCCTCTCCTGAAAGGGAAGAGCCCAGGTGCTAAGTCATCTATACTTCCTACCCACCCATGGCTTTCTGGGGCTGCCCTTGGGAGGAAGAAGGTGCTCACCGTCTGGAACCACATGTCCACCAAGAAGGAGCTGAGGTCATGTTGTGTTTTGGGCAGCACACAGAGGGAGCACACGATGTTATATTTTGTGTGCTTTAGCGGCTGAACACACAAGGCTAGGGGAGAGGAGAAGCAAGTGAAGTTCAGGGGTCGCCACACCCTGGGTCATAACAGTTAACCCCTGCACACCCCGTTTCCATGCCCCATCTTCCTTATCACATACGCACAGGTGCCCTTGGGCCTTTTCATATTCCTGCTTTCCTTGAAGTACTCCCACAAACAGCTTCTAGCAGAGAAAGAACAGAAAGTGGTGGTGTGGCCAGTGTGGGTGATCCCAGGATCTGCCCTGTGTCTGCTGGGGAGCCACAGAGCACAGGACCAGAGACTGGGCTTTGCTACTTACGGGCCTGGGTCCTTGGGGTTTAAGGGAATGACCAGGGAGAAGCAGGCCTCATCATGGTAGGCATTGAGGAGACCCTGACGGTCTCCAGAATCATAGATGAAATAGTACCTGTGGGAGAGTAATGAGGACAGTCCATCTCTGTGGTCTGGACCCCAAATGAGATTTCCAGACCTAGTCAGCAGTTCTGAGCTTGGGTGGCCTCACCCATCCTAGCCATCCCCTTCCTCAGATTCCCAGGAGTACTTACTGCTGCAGGAATTGCAGGACTAGACTCTTCAGTGCATCAGATCCTTTGTAGCTTTCCTGGAACAAAAGACATTTGAGACTACGTGGCTGATAAAGCCTCCCTTGTAATAGCCCAAATGTTGTTTGATCAATTTTCCCTCACCTTGCAGGGCTTTAACAAGCAGGGTGTGTCAGTATCAGTGATAACTGGTGGTGATAACTCCTGGCCATCCTGGAGAAGGGAAGAAAAAGTCAGCAGTGGAGACCAGGGAGGTGGCCCTGGATGATCAGGGGAAAAGATGAGCCCAAGAGAGAGTGAGGGTCATAGGTTAGGTATGAAAGCACACTGGAAATTACAGGACAAGATTACAGTGTGTGTCTTCAACATGACATCCAGAAAGTATTTACTATTATATGCAACTTTTTTTCTGGTGTGTGTGTATGTATGTGTGTGTGTGTGTGTGTGTGTGTGTGTGTGTGAGTGCACGCACACATTTTTCCAGAGAGCATATTTATGTCATTTTCAGGAGTCCTGGTACCCTAAAATGGAAAAGGGTCTGACACAAACATGTAATCTAGAGAAGACCCAAAGAGCTTGAGAGCAGGTGTGGTGGTGATCAATGTTAGTAAGAGACAATGATGAGTGTAGTCACTTACCAGGCGTAACAACTTAGGAAAACAATCCTTGATGGCACTGTCCAAAATCCAAAATAGAAAGAAGTGACTTATAGGTCAGGGTTGAGAAGCCTCCCTCCTACCCTTTCCTTCCCTTTCCTCCCTCCTCCTTTCCAGTGGGTAGCTTCCACTTAGACTGCCTTGACTCCCTTCTTCAGTGCCACCAGAAGCAGCATTTGGAGCTCAGGCTCCAGGGATGCCTTCCCCTCCCTGCCTCCCTTCCTTCCTCCAAATCCCCACTGAAGACTCCAGAGAGAAGAGGGAATGGAATGGGATCCCAGAGCTCTGCTTCATCACTAGGGGTCTAGCATTCTGCAAGGCCCTGATATCCCCCAGGATATCCCAGGATGCTGGGGCAGGGAGGTGAGTGAGGCAAGGCCCAGGAGGCAGGGGTGGGGGATGAAGACAGAAGAGGGAATGAATGTAGGAGGGGAGAGGTATGAGAGACATAATGGAATCAGAGACTAAGGAGGAAGAGAAAGCAAAGCAAAGGGAAGGGAAAGAAGTTCTACCATGGTGGTAGGGATCAGGAAGAAGAGAGAAGAATGGGGAAATGGCTCCCTGGCTGCAGTCCTTTCCTTCATCTGCCCTGGCAGGCCCTGGCATCCAAGATAGGAATGGAAAACATGCAGGTGTTGGGCTGGGGGCCCACTGCATGCCGGATGAAACTTTGTCACCTGTGTGAGCTCAGTCTGAGCTGGGTATGGGGAACAAGACAACCACAGGGGCAGGAGATTTTCTGCAGAGGGAGTATAGGGTCAAGCCCCAGGTCAGCATGGGGCTGAGGGTTTGTGGCCCCCTCTCATGATCACTGCCTTCCCTCCTGATGGACCCTATGCATCTATGCCTGTCTTAGTTGGTTCCCAGCCTGAGGAATCATATCTGTGCTGGACTACCCAGGGCTTCTCTGAAGGATCAGTTGTGGAGATGTGATGTGTGGAAGGAAAGGAGGGGACGTTGCCTCTGAGAGGCTTGTCCTTCTGTCTCCTCAAGCATCTCTGCCCTCTGCCTTCCATTCCTGCCTCAGAAATGCCTCTGCTCACTGGCAGTCACCCATTTCTGGCCCACTGACTCAGGAACCCTGGTTTCTTCCAAGCAGAGCCTTGCTACTGGCATTGGGTCAGAGGAAAGGATATCGTGATGGTCCTCAGCATGGGGCAGGAAAGCCACCACAGTAGCCTGAAATTAGAGAGGGCAACCCTTCTGGAGTAAGAGAAGGAGGTCCCCTCTCAGAACAAGGGAGGGAAACTCTATCTCAGCAGGGAGTAGGAAAGCCTGTCTCAGCACTGAGGCCCTGGACTGGAGGACTCTTCTCATTTCAAAGCACTAACCTCTGGCTCAATTATGGTCCCTCCTGGTCCTGGTGAGGAGGAGGAGACTTGCTTCCTGGAGCACACTCTTGGAGGGCATTCTAAAGAACACTGAAAGCATAAGGAGGGCACTTGATGTAATGAGCACTGGGTGTTATATGGAACTGATGAATCACTAAATTCTACCCCTGAAAATAATAATGCACTAAGTGTTAACTAAATTGAATTTAAATAAAAAAATTCTAAAAAGATGGTTTTTTTAAAAAAAGAAAAAGAACACTGACTGCAGAGGTGAAAACAGACTCCAGACCAGGAGAGTAGGTGAGTAGGTCAGAGGAAGGAAACTCCTTACAGCTGAAGGACATAGAGAGAGGAGTAGGTGGGACCTATGGTCCTTCTAGAGGACTAGGGTTGTAGCTTCCTGCATACATGCATTCTCAGGGACAGTTTAGGCTCCCAGGACCTAGGGTTCCCAGGAAATGTGAGAGGTGTTCACACTGACCTTATGTAGGTAGACTCGTCTGGAAAACTGTCACACAAGGGGTTTCCTTCTAGCCAAAGCTCTTCAAGCTCCAGTCCTTTCATCTTGTTTAACTCCCAAACCAAGTTCAGCTGAGAAATATGGGGAAGAAACTGGAAAGGATTCCCAGGGAAAGAGACACACAGGCCCCTGTACTCAAGCTCCCCCCTTTCCACACAGGTACCTTTTGTTGCCTCCTGTCATTACTCTGATGAGCACTACCACCCACTGTCAGCCCCAAATTTGATTTGGCTCCCTCTTCCCACCTCATTTTTTGAGAGGTTCAGGTTCTTGACTGTAGGGGCCATCTCTATAATGTCAGACAGGCCATCTAGCCCATACAGTTTGTTGTTGCTCAAGTTCAAGGATAACAGCTGTTGGTGAAGAGTTAGAGTGACAATTACTATCAGGGACTCGGAGACAACTCTGTCCTCCACCCCATGTGTCCCACCCCATGTGTCCTACTATAAATAATAGCACTGGGCCTAAGGTCTTACCTCAGGGTAATTCTCTTCAATGATCTGCAGGGTGGCAGCCATGCAGTTTCTTCGGTTCAGGATTATATCTATATCATGGCCCACCAAGTCTTCAGGAAGCCAAGAGGAGGCAATCAGAAGGCTGAGAGCGGGGTCTAGGGCCAGCACCAACCCCTCCTCACCTCACCATCCCTCAGTCTCCCTCCCAGGAAGATCCCTGTGCCCTCACCTGCCCTAGAATTTTTGCTGTTGCGTACCTGGGTCAAAGCGGAGACACTGGAGGTCAAGAGCTTGCTGGGAGACGTCATAGCGTTTGTTCATGGTCAGCTGCAGAGAGAGATGCAGAGAGCCACTGGGAGGCTCTGGTGGGGATAGGGAAATCAGGGGCTGGAGGAAGAAGAGGTGGGTCTGGGTGTGGGCACACAATGGGCCTTGAGTCTGCATTACCTTTAGCTGCTCCATTTCTTCTGGCTCCAACTTATACCTCACAGAATAGGGTACAGAGGAGGGATTGACAAAGATAGATATCTGCAGGAAGGAGAGGTGGGGTAAACACCAAGAACTTTCATTCCAGAGAAGATGACCAGCCCCTGCCCTGTCTTCCTGCCCCAGGACTAGGGAGAGGTAATGCCCTCAACACATACCTTTCGGTTCTCCTCATCATAAATCTTGCAGCTGACATCCTTCAGTGCAGAGGCAGTACCAACATCTTGGACAAAGAACCGAACCTGGTTTTTCACGTAGTGAAACTGCAGGAGGGGGAGGCAACAATAGTTTTGGAGGATAGAGTCTTCCGGCTCAGTTGGCTTCCCCCACCCACACTTCCCTGTGCCCACTCATCTGGCTTCACCATCCTCTCTTACATCGACTGGAGTGAAAGGGACACTGCAATGGCTCTGGATTGAATTCATTAGCCATGTCTTGTCATACTTTCTCCCATAGGGAATCTAAAGGTGAAAAGAAGAGATGGGAGTGAGGAGAGACAACACAGAATTAAAGCTGGAAACAGACCCAACAGCGTTCTTATCTGACCTTCTATTGAGCTGCATAGGACTTCGAAAGAAGGGACCACTGGCATTATTTCTTATTTTCGTGCCAAATATGGATTTTCTAGACCCTCCGATGAAGAGAAATCTCCATTGGAAAGCTCTCCTCCAAATAAATGATGTAAAGTTGTTTAATGTGGTCTTCCTTTTTTTATAAGGTTCCAGGATATTCTATCTAATGCAGACCTTGCCAAGACACTCACGTTGATCTTGAACCATTTCCCTGGGTTTCCATCTTGTGTGTTCTCCCACATTTCTCTCTTCAGAGTTTTTCTATCTCTCCACACAGTAATATGGATATGGCCTTTATTTTGCCATTTCACTCTCCTCTTGTTGCGCCGGATGCTATAGGGAGTACTGTGGAGGGGAAGTGGAAAGACAGAGGTAGGGCCATAAATGCTAAGAAAGTCTTCTTCTATACACCCTCACCTCTCTGTCACCAGAAATACAATTACAATTGCTTAACCATTATTCCACTTCTGGCATCCTTCAGTTTTCCAGTGAGAGAAGAAAAAGACCAGGGAGAATGAAGGAGTCACCTAGTCCCAAGGGCTGCTACATGCAAAACAGTCTGCTTGGTCACTTACTGTCTTATTTTGGGGTCCTCCTGGACATCCCTCATCAACACATTTCCATCATTCTCCTGGAGGTGTGAAGGCTGAGGCTCATATCCACCACATTCATAATGAGGGTTCCTCTTGACAAAATTACCTTGGAATGAACTCCAAACTTTCTTTCTTCCTTGAGGTGAGCTACCACCATCATTGTATTCTCAAATGGGGAAAAAATACAAGATTGAAGACATGTCAGTGGTCCACTTACCATGTACCCGTGGTACATTGTACCATGTACCATGGTAGGGCAAGCAAAGTGTCAACCTGCCCTAAGGGTCCAATCCCCCAAACACCAGAAAGGAAACTCCTCTTCTTGTCCAGATAGGAGAGCATTATTTGACAGATGGCAATATCAGGGGAGGATCTTGGAGGAGGAGGAGGAGGAGGAGGAAATGGTATTGAACCTTTTAAAGAATGAAGCAGGACTTATAAAAAAACAGAGATCTGTGCATTCATGGGTTAGACTGGAAACCAGCATACACTAGGAAGACATCTGAATTGTACCTTCTTTCAGGCTTGTCTAAATACCACACCAATACCAGGGAAGCATTCTTTCTCATGCTTCCCAGATTCAGTCAGCCACCAAACTGATCCCACTAACACTCAGCAAGCTGTACTTCCTTTGCTGGTGTAGTTCAAGCTTTAATGTCAGGTGGGACTGATGTAACAGCCTCCTAAGTTGTTCCCCTCCCTCCAGCCTTGTTGTCAACAATATTCAGTTTGAAATACCCAGAGTGAGTTTTCTTTTTGCCCAGCCTTAAATGCCTTTCAGGTGAGGGGACAACTCTTCTTAACCTCAGCTCCTCTATAACAAGGATCTGAATCACAAACTGGGATGATATGTCAACTACCATTTCCAAGTGTTCAGGAGTTCTTCTTTTTTCATTATATTATTGATTTCTAACATGGGTCCATTATGGTCAGAGAACACTCCCTGTGTGATTTCAATTCTTTTAAAATTTGTTGAGGTTTTTTTGATGGTCCAGGAGATGCTCTAGTTTGATGAGTATTAGATAGATATTGGGGGGGTGTGCTTTGCTGTCATTGGCTGGAGTACTATATGTCACATAGATCCTGTTTATTGTGTTATTCAGATCTCCTATATCCTTGCTGGTTTTGTCTCTAGTAATTTTATCCCTTGGGGCTGTTGAAGGCCCCAACTATAATTATGGATATGGTTATTTCTCCTTTCAGCTCTCTTAGTTTGTTGTTGTTGTTGTTGTTTCCTGTACCTTGAGTCTCTGTTGTTTGGCCCATACACATTTAGGATCATTATTACTCCCCAGTGTACTGATCCTTTTATTATTATGTAGTGCCTCTTTCTTTCTCTTACCAATTTCCTTTGATCTGACTTCTACTTTCTTGGATATTGTAACCACAAGTACACTTAGTGTCTTGGTACTATTTCATCCTGTATTCACTCCTAGGAGTTGTATTGATATTCATCATTCCCCCTGCAAATACTCCCTGCCAACATATATAATTTACATGTGGAAAGATTTGGAAATTTTCTGGTATCTACAGGAGTAAAAGGCCCAATTCTCTCTCCCACAGTGGATTCACTAAGGGTATTTTATTTTTACCACATTCAACTGAAACGGTGAAACAGCAGATAATAATGCTAGTGATTTGGGTAGGCAGTGAGGGGAGGATTAAGGTGCCTAGGCTGGTAGAAAACAGCTTCCTTTTGGGTTATAATATTTAAGGCTCTCTCAGTTTGTGTGTTGTACATTTTATACCTTAATTACTCCATGCTGCCTGAGGGCGCACTTATGAGTAAAAATCTGTTCACTGATGATTGCTCCATGATGTAGTGATTACAACCATGCCACAGATTAATTCCTCTGGGGAGTCACAGCTTTCAGTGTGTGGCCTTGCTGTCAATGCAACCCGCTACTCACAACCTTTAGGATCTTTCCTGTGTGGCGCTGGAAGTGGAATTAAACATAGGTAGAGCATTTGATGCTGAAATGCCAATGGCTCAGTTCTCAAAACTTGGAAGTGGCCTGGAGTGCTCTCTCTCTCTCACTCCACATCCAACTGTTCAGGAAATTCTCTTGCCTCCTCTCTCCAGTACATCCATAATCTAGCTACTTCTCACCACCACTATTATTAGCACCCTGGCCAAGACCCCAACATCTATCTCCTGGATTACACTGCCTTCCAATTGGTCCTTCTATTTTCATCCTTGCTCCCTTACCGTCTGTTTTCAGCCCAAGAAGAGAACATAAATCATTTCACTCTTCTGCTCAAAACAATGGTTTGAAGCCCATCAACATGTTAAAAAGCCACGAGTTCATAATGATACTAAACCACAACAACAACAACAACAACAAAGAGAAACCTTATTAGTGACCTTTGGGGAATCCCAGGAAAACAATGTGTTTTCATAAAAATCCACCAATGAAAGGAAAAAATCAAATATTAGAAAGGAATAATGGTCCAAAGTCAACATACAGTGTACGGAGCATCAGAATCATCTTTGAGAACTGACATTACTTCAGAAATAATGTTGTCAAGGGGTAAATGTTAAAAATGAGCTACCTAACAGCTATAGCAATCCCCAGACTGACCAGCTAAGTCTAAACAGGACCAGAGGCCTTCCTAAAGAAGGTGATTCTACAGAAGCAATCACAATCACAGCCTTGTTTTGGGAATCTCACAGGAAAGTGGGCATGTGATTAAAAAGTCAGAGAGACCACGCACACACACTTTCGTGCACGTGCATATCCACTTACTGAAGGTTTGCATCTCAGCACAATCCCTGTCTCACTGTCATTGTGCCAAAATCAAAGACAACAACAGGAGCATCAGAAATCAGTTGGTACCTCTCACCCAGGCTTCCCGGGTTTCCCCTCAGTCTCTACTACAGTATTAACTGATCCTCGCACAAAGAAACAGTTGTGAGTATCCTTTATGACATCATGTGTGTTCACATGGTACTTCTTGTGTTGATTTGGAATTCTGCCTACATCATTGCTATGCCGTTGAGTACATGACAATGGTGTCCCTGCTGTGGTAGTGAAAGAACAGGGTGAGAAGTAAACAAACACATGCTTAGTGGGAACAAATACTTGATCAGAGTTGGGCAGACTCACTAGAGTTTTTTGACTTTCTCACAGAAGTCTAAAAATGATTGTACCCACAGTCCGTTTCTAGATCATGAATATAGGGCTCACAGGGGTTAGGTACATTTCCCAGGATTTCTCAGCCGAGTCAGTGGTGGAGCAGAAATTGTGTCCTCACTGATTGGTCTGCCTCCACATCCTATGTGTTCCTCCAGCTACTGTGCTACGTCTCCTTTATTAGTGGACTTTTAGATCTCAAGGACCAATTTCTGTGAGCAGACAAAGGATGATGTTTTGTGAGCAGGAGTTAGTCACTCCTGCTTGGGCAGATCCAGGTGCCTTGGACCAAGTGGAGATATAGGTCTTGAAATAGATGGGACAAATCTGTTTGGATCACAGAGTTTGCCAATTAGGAGTCACTTTGAGGTGGCATTGTCTGGCATATAACAGGGTTTAATTAGTATTTGTTAAATGAATGTAGGCAATGTAGATTTGTGATAAACAAAACCACTTTTGAGAATCCATAAATCTCAACCACTTCCACCCACATCTACTTATTCCAGAAAAAAAATTGGGCTGCAGAACTGTTTCATAAACTGCTTGTAAAACTATCATGTGTTGAATTTGTCTTTTGCAAAATTAGTATTTTTCACTAGTGTACAGTTAGAGCTAGAGCTGATTACCCCCCTCTTGATTAATGCTGAAACTACTGCTTTTCTGATCTGAGGAAAGGAGGCTTTTGCAAACCGGTGGCAGAAATGAAGAGAGGCTTTCCTTAAATCTAGCAGATATAGCTGGTGCTGGTATGTGTAAGAAGAATGTTCTGGACCTACATGCATGTCTGTGGGTGCTCAGCTTTGTGACAGCCAGTACTGTACTTGTATCAGAGGAAAGCAAGAGTGTGTGCATGAGCATGTGTGTGTGTGCATGGGCATGTGTTAATATTATCTGTTTTACATTTGTATAATTAGATTACATTTGTATACATTTATATAGTTAGATTACAGATACATGTAGGAAAGTTCATTACCACACAAAACAGGACCCTAATGTACATTTTCTTTTCATTTATTATATACTATATATACCCAATTTTTGCTTCTTGTTTTTAATATGTCCTTTAATTTTTTACATCTTTGCATTTTAATATTTGAATTGATTTTCAAATTTAAAGTATTAGAATTCTCTATACAAGGTATTTCTAATGATGGAAGCCAAATTACCCAGTGGAGCATGGCTTGGGATTTAGGACAGTTCCAAGATTTCAGTCTGTACTCTACAGCTTCCCAGAAGAAGCACATCATATTTTAAATTATAAGAGACAATTTCCTAAGAATATTTACACTGATATGCTTCTCCACTAACAGTGCAAGAGAGTCTAATTTCCTACAGTATGCTTAACCATTTTTACACTTTGACCAAGACATTTCACCTCAAAATGTCCTATGCTGAAATATATAGTTATAATTATATGGCTGTGCTTTATAGGATCTTTTTAAAAAGATTTTATTTATTTATTTGACAGAGATCACAAGTATGCAGAGAGACAGGCAGAGACAGAGAGGAGGAAGCAGGCTCCCTGCTGAGTAGAGAGCCCGATGTGAGGCTCGATCCCAGGACCCTGAGATCATGACCTGAGCCGAAGGCAGCGGCTCAACCCACTGAGCCACACAGGCGCCTGGAAGTTTATAGTTTTAAACGTGTACAATAAAAAGATGAAAGATCCCAAATCAACAATGTACCTTTATACTTCAAGAAATTAGAAAAAGGACAAGCAAAACCCAAAACTAGCAGAAGAGAGGAAGTAATTAAGTAAGAGCAAAGATAAATGGAATAGAGAAAGGAAAAACGATAGAAAAAAAATCAACAAAACTTTAGAGTCAGTCTTTTGAAAAGATAAACAAAATTGACAACCCTCTGGTCAGATTCACTAAGAAAAAATAAAGATCCAAATAACAAAAGTCAGAAATCAAAGAGGGACATTACAACTGATATCACAGAAATGAAAAGTATTGTAGGAGTATACTATAAACAATTGTATGCAAACAAATTGGAAAACCTAGAAGAAATAAATTCCTAGAAAAACAGCAACTACCAGGACTGAATCATATCTGAAATAGAAAGTCTGAACAGGTCAATAGTGAGTAAGGAGAGTGAATCAATTATCAAAAATCTTCCAACAAGGTAAAGCCCAGGACCAGATGCCTTTCACTGGCGAATTCTATCAAATATTTAAAGAAGAATGAATGCCAAATGAGACCTGTCCAAAAAATTGAAGAAGGAACACTTCCAAGCTTACTCTATGAGACCAGCATTTCCCTTATACCAAAGCTAGACAGACGCTACAAGAAAACTATAGGCCAATATCCCTGGTGAATACTCATTCAAAACCCTCTAGAAATATGAGCAAACCAAATGCAACACCACATTAAAAGGTTTACACACCATGACCAAGTGAAAGTTATCCTTAGGATGCAAAGATAGTTCAACATGTGATAATCAGTCATTGTAAATCACTACATTAACAGAATGAAGGACAAAAACAAACTCATCATTACAGTTATGTAGGAAAACAATTACATAATGTAAGACACTTTCATAATAAAAAAAACACACACTTGACAAAATAGGGATTGAAGGAAACATCACTAATCAGCAGACGGATGCAAATAAAAACCACCATGAGATATCACCTACACCTATTAGGATGGCTAAAAAAAAACAGAGTAAGTGTTTGTGAGGATGTGAAGAAATTGGAAGCCTCATGCACTTTTGGTAGAAAGGCAAAACAATATAGCCTTTATAGAAAATAGTATGGAGAATCCTCAAAAAAATTAAAAATAGAACTACCATATGACCCAGAAATCGCAATTCTGGTTATATATTCACAGGAATTGAAAGTTGAGTCTCAAAAAGATATTTGCACATACATGTTCATAACACCATTCACAAACAGCCAAGAGGTAGATGGTAAAATGTTCATTGATGGATGAATGGATAAACAAATATTGGTATATGTATACAACAGAATATAATTCAACCTTAAAATGGAAGAAAATCCTGTCGCATGCTACAAGATGGATAAATCTTGAAAACATTATGCTTAATGAAATAAGCTGGTCACAATAAGAGAAATACTGTATGATTCCACTCTTTTTTTTTTTGATTCCACTCTTATGGTGTATCTTAGGTAGTCAAATTCATAGAAACAGACAGTAGAATGGTAGTTATTAGGGTCTGGTGGAAAAGGGCGAGAGAAGCTGCTGTTTCATATAGTTTCAGTTTTGTGCAGTTTTGCAAGATGAAAAAGTTCTGGAGATTGGTTTCACAAATACATGAGTATACTTAACAGTACTGAATTATATACTTAGAAATGGTTATGATGATAAATTTTATGTTCTGTGCTTTTTGCCACAATTTTAAAAAATGTACATTATAATACATTACTGAGAAGTAAATATTAGTGCAAGTTTATGTTTTGTAGTATGGAGGTTTCTCAAAAAGTTGAAGATAGAGCTACCCTATGATCCAGCAATTGCACTACTGGGTATTTACCCTAAAGATTCAAATGTAGTGATCCGAAGGGGCACATGCACCCAAATGTTTATAGCAGCAATGTCCATAATAGCCAAACTATGGAAAGAGCCTAGATGTCCATCAACAGATGAATGGATAAAGGATATGTCTGTTTATACTATGCAGCTATCAAAAAAATCTGAAATCTTGTCATTTGCGATGACATGGATGAACTAGAAGGTATTATGCTAAGCGAAATAAGTCAATCAGAGAAAGACAATTATCATATGATCTCACTGATATGAGGAATTTGAGAAACAAGGCAGAGGATCATAGGGGAAGGGAGGGAAAAATGAAACAACACAAAACTTGAGAGGGAGACAAACCACAAGAGACTCTTAATTTCAGGAAACAAACTGAGGATTGCTGGAGGGGAGGGGAGTGAGAAGGACAGGGTGACTGGGTAATGAACACTGGGGAGGGTATGTGCTATGGTGAGTACTGTGAAACGTGTAAGACTGGTGATTCACAGACCTGTACCCCTGAAACAAATAATACATTATATATTACTAGCTAAAAAACATAAAGTTTATGTCTTGATTTACAAATACAAACATAAAGAAGCCAAGGTGAAAGAACATAAGAATGTCAACTGTGTTTAAAAATGGTTGGTTGGAATGCAGATATTTATATTTTCATGTCCACGATTCACTTGTATACAAGGCTGGGTTGAGGTTTTGTCAGGTGTTTGTGGCGGAAGCACTACTCTTATTGACTCAATATGCAGCACAATAGAAACAATTTATTATTGATAATCAGATCCCCCGTCTTCTCTCTGATTAATAAGCTGCAACAATTTGGAAAATTCATCCAATTTATCCTGATCTCAAATTACTTACATGTAAAAATCAGGGATTAAAGGTAACTACCGCCTTAATCAAGGTATAAAGTATATATATACCACACCACCTTGATCAAGACATAAAGCATAAACCACATGGGTATATACCATACCAAATTAGTCTCTTTTTCTCTCATGTAAACCTCGATCTACATTCTGTCACTGCATATTCATTTTGCTTGCTCTAGAATCTCATTTAAATGGAATCATATATCCTGTATGCCTTTGTGTCTGGCTTCTTTAAGTCAGCACAATGTTTTTGAGATCCACCCATGTTTTTGCATTTTTTTTATTGCTGAGTAATATCCCATCATATGTATCTGTATACCTTTGATGTTATTTTAATGAGACTTCAGGAAGAAGTGAAAGTAGATCTTTATGTTAAATCAGCCATATTTCTTGATCAGTTTTCTATTCTTTTATAATAGATATAATTTCTTCCTTTATCATTCTTTTATCTCTCTAGAAAATATTATCTTAAGGTCCTATTCTACTTTTTCTATTTTTTTATATTCCTTCTTTACAAATCATTTGATTTGTTGAGTTCTTTCTGTCTCTTCCATCCTTACCCTGGGTCATTACTGTCTTCTGCAAAGAAAGCTTCACGGCCAAGTCAGCACTGTGCTCATGGGTGTTTAGCTTTCATCTACACCTTGTTTATTACTATTGGCATATTCTATGTATTTATTAATGTAATATTATTATTCCAAAACCACAAGTATAAAATTTTCAAGTGAAATATTGTTAAATATTTGCACTGTCATCATTTAAATCATTCAGGTAGTTCTGAACATTGTTCACATACTAGAGCCACTTGGGGAGATTGAAAAAAGAGGAAGGAGTTAAGATGGCAGAGTAGTAGGGGGACCTTAAGTTTGCTTCATCCCTCGAACACAGCTAGATAAATATCAAACCATTCTGAACACCCAAGAAATCTATCTGAGGATTGAGAGAACAAAGCTGCACATCTATAAGTACAAAAATGACTACCTGTGGAAGGTAGGAGCTGCAGAGAGTTGATTTGGAGGGGAAAAGACTGTAGGCGCTATTAAGTGGAGGGAGCCTTGACCACAGAGAGGAGAGAGAGAGAAAGCAGCAGGTAAGAGATTACATAAGAAAAATTCTTTCCTAAAATCACTGACTGAGAAAAGGAAAGGGGACTGAATACCACAAGTTATTAAAAGCAGCAGAGTGCAAAGTCTGAAGTTTTAGAAGTCCATGCCATCACCAGGGTCATGCCTGGTGGGCTTAGCGGTGCTCCTGTGGGGAAGGAGGGTAGAGATCCGACAGTGGGCAGTGTGGTCTGAAGTCGAATGGGGAGAAACAATTCGCCTTCTTGGAGTGCATTTGGGAATGGTGGCATAGCCTCTCTGGGGACAAAAGAACTGGCAGTGCCAATGTGCTGCCTGTTCCCTAACATAAGAACAAAGACACCAGCAGAGGGCAGCAAACCTTGGTGCCGACTTTTTGCTGCACTTTACTATAATGTCTGAAACACATTGCAGTTGTGCCACCCACAAACGAGAAAAGTGCAGTTAGACCCTTCCCCAGAGGACCAGTGCAGGTCCAGACCATGTGGGTTCCTAAAATTTGGAGTTTTGAAACCCAGCTACATGTCTGAGATAAAACACAGGCATACTGTGCAACCTGGCAGGCAGATAGCTCAGACACAGACAGGGGGAAGTCATGGGTATGACAGAAACCGGGGGCACAAGATGGGTGATTGTTTGTTCTTCTGTGAGCAGTGAGATGTGTAAACTCCCTGCTTCAGGGACAAGAGTGGGATGAGGCCATTCCCTATCCCTGCCATCAGCCCTGAAAGAATTCAGTGAGCAACATAGTGCCCCCAGTGGAGGCTGAAGCTGCTTACAGCATTCCCCATCCTCCAGCACCCTGCAGGAGCATCTTTCCTAGGCAAGTTCTCCTGGAATCAGTGCAGCAGGCCCCATCGCTAGAAAACCAGAACAACTCCTCATAGGCACCAAATTTACTGATCATAGAGTGTTTCAAAGCATCAGCTCTGGGGGAGTTAGGATCTAGCTGTTGCTTCTTCTTCTTCTTCTTCTTTTTAATCTAGCTTTTTTTTTCTTTTTTTAAAAAATATTTTATTCATTTATTTGACAGACAGAGGTCACAAGTAGGCAGAGAGGCAGGCGGCGGGGGGGGGGGAAGCAGGCTCCCCGCTGAGAGGACAGCCTGACGCAGGGCTCCATCCCATGACCCCAGGATCATGCCCTGAGCCGAAGGCAGAGGCTTTAACCCACTGAGCCACCTAGGGTCCCAATCTAGCTTCTTTTAACAAGCAGACCAAAAGACACATAGTTAAAACTTGACATTCAGTGGACAAGGTCCAAACACTCCCTACTGCAAGCAAAAGGAAATTCTGCAGAGGACTGACCTGAGGGTAGAAGTAGCCAAAACACAGGGGCAGAGTGCATATAGAATTTTTTTTGGGGGGGGACCTTTTTTGGGACCTCTTCTTAATATAGCCATTATTCTCAGGAGCAGGAATATATCAGGCTTTTCTAACAAACATGCAAAAAAAGAGTGACCTAGACAAAATAACAGGACAGAGGAATTCACCCCAAAAGAAAAAACAGGAAGAAGTTAAAGTCCAGGGATTTAATCAATACAGATATAAGATGTCTGAACCAAAATTTAAAACAACAATTATAAGGATATTACGTGGGCTTGAAAAAAGCATAGAAAACATTAGAGGATCACTTACTGCAGAGATAAAAGAACTAAAAACTATTCAGGCTGAAATAAAAAATGCTATAACTGAGATGCGAAGCTGACTAAATGCCATGACAATGAGGATGGATGAAGCAGGGGAATAAATCAGTAATATGGAAGATAAAATTCTAGAAAATAATGAAGCTGAAAAGAAGAGGGAAAGAAAGGTATTGGATCACAAATGTAGATGTAGGGAACTCAGCAACTCCTTAAAGGTTAATAATAATTATATCATAGGAATCCTAGAAGGAGAGAGAAAAAAGGGGGCAGAAGGTTTATTTGAGCAAATTACACCTGAAAACTCCTAATCTGAGTAAGGCCATAGACATTGAAATCCAAGAAGCAGAGGGAACTCCCATTAAATTCAACAAAAGCTGGCCATCACTAAGACATATAGTCAAACTCACAAAATAAACAAAAAAGGAAAGAATCCTGAAAGCAGCAAGGGAAAAAAAGTCCTTAACCTAGAAGGAAAGATATATGAGGTTGCAGCAGATGTGTTCACGGAAACCTTGGCAGGCCAGAAGTGGGTGGCATGATATATCCAACATGCTGAATGGAAAAAATATGCAATCAAGTATACTTTATCTGGCAAGGCTGTCATTCAGAATAGAAGGAGACATAAAGAGTTTCTGAAGGAATTCATGACTACTAAACTGGCCCTGCAAAACATATTAAAGGGGACTCACTGAGTGGGAAAAAAAAAGACCAAAAGCAACAAAGACTAGGAAGGAACAGAGAACATCACCAGAAACATTAATTTTATAGGTAACACAATGGTGTTAAATTAATATCTTTCAATAATCATTGTGAATGTAAATGTACTAAATGGTCCAATCAAAAGATATAGGGTATCAGAATGGATATACATAAAAAAGACTCATCTATATGCTGCCTATAAGAGGCTCATTTTAGACCTAAAGTCATCTGCAGATTGTAAGTGAGGGGATATAGAACTACCTTTCTGCTTACAGACATTAAAATAAAGCTCAAATAACCATACTTATACCATAAAAACTATATTTTAAACCAAAGACTGTAAATAGAATTGAAGAAGGGCATTGTATCATAATTAAGGGGTCATCCATCAAGAAGATCTAACAAGTGTAAATATTTATGTTCTGAACTCAGGAGCAGCCAAATATATAAATCAGTTAACAACAAACATAAAGAATCTCATTGATAATAATACAATACTTTAACACCCCACTTAAAGCAATGGACAGATCATCTAAGCAGAAAATCAAAAAGGAAACAATGGTTTTGAATGACACACTGGACTGGATTGAGTTAACAGATGTATTCAGAACATTTCATCCTAAAGCAGCAGAATACTCATTCTTTTCGAGTCTAAATGAAACATTCTCCAGAACAGATCACATACCATGCATATTTTCAGATCACAATGCTATGAAACTTGAAATCAACCACAAGAAAAAATTTAGAAAGACTACAAATACATGAAGGTTAAAGAACATCTTAGTAAAGAATAAATGAAACAAGATGGGATCAGGAGGGAGACATACCAAAAGAGACTCTTAATGTCATAAAACAAACTGAGGGGGGTGGGGGGAAGGGGGGTTGGGAGAGGGTGGTGGGGTTACATTATATGTTTAAATAAAAATAAAAATTAAAAAAAAGAATGAATGGGCTAACCAGGAAATTAAAGAAGAAATAAAAAATATACATGGAAGCAAATGAGAATGAAAACGCAACAGTCTAAAACCTTTGTGATGCAGCAAAGGTAGTCTTAAGAGGGAAATATATTGCAATACAAGCCTACATCAAGAAGCAAAAAAAGTCTCAGATATACAACCTAAACTTACACCTAAAGGAGCTAGAAAAGGAACAGCAAATGAAGACTAAAGCCAGCAGAAGGGAAGTAATAGATTGGAGAAGAAATAAATGATATAAACAAAACAAAACAACCCACAGTAGAACAGATCAACAAAACTGAGAGCTGGTTCTTTGAAAGATTTAACAAAATAGATAAACTCCTAGCTGCACTTATCAAAAAGAAAAGAGAAAACACCCAAATAAATAAAATCATGAGAGAAAGAGGAGAGATCACAACCAACACCATAGAAACGCAAATAATTATAAGAGAATATTATTAAAAATTATATGCCAACAAAGTGTGCAGTGTCGAAGAAGTAGACATATTCCTAGAAACATACAAACTACCAAAATTGAAACAGGAAGAAATGGAAAATTTGAACAGGAACCATAACCAGCAAAGAAACTGAAAAACTTTCCATGGTTATAGACTGGAAGAACAAATATTGTTAAAAATTCTATGGGGTGCCTGGGTGGCTCAGTGTGTTAAAGCCTCTTTTTTGGCAAACTATAAATATAAATATAACTATATTTATATAACTATGAATATAAATATAACTTATATTATAAATATAACTTAACTATAAATATCACTTATTACCAAAGGAAAGTTTCCATTGTAGAAGAAAAAATATAACACACCTAGTTCCCAACACTAACAAAAATTAATTATACACCACATAGAAAAAATATGCAAAGATATAAATTAAATTTAAAAGTCGTTAATTCTGGGAAATGGGGCTAGAAAAGGAACAAAGGTAGAAACTTAAACATTTTACTCTTTATAGTTATCGTGTTTTAATTTTTGTAAAACA
>RCUC01017146.1:0-11265 GCA_003697995.1 Taxidea taxus jeffersonii
TATTTATTTGGGTCCTTTCTCTTTTCTTTTGGATAAGTCTGGCCAGGTGTTTATCAATCTTATTAATTCTTTCAAAGAACCAACTCCTAGTTTCGTTGGTTTGTTCTATTGTTTTTTTGGTTTCTATTTCATTGATTTCTGCTTTGATCGATAAAGGTGGTATTTTAAAATGAGATAAGGAAGTCTTAGTAAAACAAAAAAAAGATAATTAGAATATTATTTGAAGAAAGTTAAAGTATTTTTTTATTCATGGTATTTGTCAAAGGAACTAAAGACTTGGATAAAATTCAAATTTTTAAAAAGAAATCATACAGATATCCTTTAAAATACTTGCAGAGGGAGAGAGACATTCCCACACATGGATTTATAAGCTGAAAGCGAAGATGATTCTACCAGATTTGACTATGACCACTTATTTAAGAAAGTCTTGTGCTATCAAATGTCACAAATGAAAAGGCACAAAACAGGGAGAAAGTAATTATGGATTAACAAGAAAATTAAATGCTATAATAGAAAAATAGTATATAACATGACAAATATATGACAGGAGGGTATGTGAACATATCTCATGTACATATGAAATCACCATGTAAATAAAAATTAAAACAACATATTTTTTTCCTTTCAAATGATAAACCTATTTTTTAACGAAAATTCTCTATGGGTGTGGATGTCAGAAATTTTATAATCCTACATTGCTGAACTGGTGGGTGTATAACTGGTAAAACCTTAGTAGAGAACAATTTTGTAATAGGTATTTTGCCTTAAAAATTATTCATTTGTCTTGAAAACATTGCTACTTTGACCCTAGCATTTCTACACCATGAAAGTTACTCTAATGGATATTTGCAGTTCTACATGTTTATTTTGTAAGGATATTTATTCAAGTTAATTATAGCAGTGAAATATCGGTAACAATTTAAATACCCTATATGAGAGAATTACCACAGTAGGTTGGAAAATTAATTTTGTTAATTTATCCTCAAATATATAACATTTCATTGCAGGGTTCAAGGTTGCTTTCAGAAGCAGAGTCTCCACATTGCCAAGTCAAGGCTTGAACTGAGAACATAGATGGTGGAACATTCCAGACTATGTCTGGAAATCCTATGGCTTTGACATAATGTGATTTTATTATATCACTGAACATGAACTCTGTCACACTCTAATTTAGTTTACCATATGCTGAGTAAAGTAAAGCTTCTTTATGTCTTCCTGAACTGCTACAAAGAAGTAGCTTCCCTTGAGAAAATACCCATATCACCCTCATCGTCATCATCATCATTAACATCATCATCATCACGGTGGTGGTTTTCACTTTTGTCAGTTTGGTTAAGCCAGGATATACAGCTCTTCAAACTCCCTTCTCTTATGGTTCTGGGTTACAGATGGCCAAAAAGAGATATTTGCCTGAGATGTGGAAAGTGGAAATGAATTATCCTTTAAAAGTGCTTTAGTTGGATGTCATGATGAACAAATGCAGAAATGGGTTCCTGTTTTTTCTTAATCCCCTCTATTCCATTTCCAGATACCTTTCCCAATTGATGATCATGTTTCCCAAGAGCAGCTCAAGGCCTACCACTAAATACTAGTCTATACTGGTTAAGACCTAGACAGAGAAGATAACTTCTCATAGACTTCACAGAGAACTTGCCCTTCATAGTCTAGGGTTGCCATATAAAATACAGTTCAGATAAACAACAGATACTTTTTTTTTGTCTAAATGTGTCCCCATACTTCAAGAGTTGATTATAGCAGTGAAATATTGGTAATAATCTAATATCCCATAATAGAGGATACTCCTGAATGGGTTGGAAAATTAAGCTTATTATTTTATCTTCTACTGTAAGTGTATACTTATCCTTAAAAAAATGTTTGTTGTGCATCTGAAATTCTAATTTAACTGGGAATCCTATACTTTGTATTTACTTCATCTGACTACTCTAACTTTGGTGGATTGATGTAGTTCATTCTCAGATCAACTAATTGATGAACCTCTCTCCTATCCTCCATCTCCTCTTCCAAACTTTAACTCCTCCTACTCCTTGTACAATTGTATAAGGTCTAATTTCTAAAAGAAATTGTCTTGCTCAAAATATTCACAGGGACTCTGTGAATCAGAGGAGCAGAGTCTCCTCTGATTTCTAATTCTTTTTTGAGAGAGAGAGAAAGAGGAAGAGAGAGAGAGAGGCACAGAAAAGAGAGAACACAAGCAGGGGGAGAGGCAGAGGGAGAAGCAGACTCCCCACTGAGCTGTGAGCCCGATGTGGGGCTCAATTCCAGGACCCAGAGATCATGACTCGAGCAAAAGGCAGATGCTTAAACATTTGAGCCACCCAGGTGCTCCTGATTCCTAATTTTTAATACTAGTAATACTGATAATAAAAACAATAGCAAATGCTAAGTTTTATTAAAGCTTACTACATGCCAAACTCTGTTTTAAGCAATTTACAATAATTTTATATTATTTAGTTATTCCCATTTAAATTTAATACATCTCAATTTGATTAAGCACTTAGATACCAATTTCTATTGATCTCAGGTAGTCTACACTCCTCTCTTTCCCTTTTCTACTTTTCCTTAAAGGAAATGTGAAGTGAGTTAGTTACCTCAGACCTCTGTATCTGATAAGAAAGGAAACTGAGGCACAAAGGATTTTGGAGAAATCCTCAAGGTGATATATTAAGTTAATGGAGCACTTGGGAGTAGAATTTATCATCTCTAAGATTGTAAACTGTTGTCTTGACTGTTGTTCTGGGAAAAACTACATATCTCTAAAAGAAAAGGAAAAATAAATCTAGATATTTCAGATATCTGAAATATCTAGATTTCTATATCCTATATCCTGCATGGAAACATTTATTATTGATCAAAATGTCCAAATGTAACTCACTCCACAAGTTTTAATATTTTTGTTTTTAATCAAGGAGGCTTACTCATCCCTTTGTTGTTCTTATAAAATCAGATTTTATATTCTTTATCAAATGTGTTTGAGTTCTGTTTCTAAACATAAGTGTGGTTTTCAGATAAGTGCCTCACAAGACTTGAACAATGTTTTTTTTTATATAACCCAAAGAAGATATTTAAAGTAATCTCTTGGAATTTATTGCTTTATCAGAAGTTATTTCTTTGAGAGGGATTTTGGTGAGAAAAGTTTAGGACAAACATTAAAGATAAAAGAAAAATGGCAAATATTCAAAGAAGTGAAATGAACTTAATTGATATAAAGAAATTGACGTAAAGGAAATGAAAGAGTATTATTATCCTTAACAAGTCAAACCTCAAACACTCTCATGGAGAAAATGTGATTTCAATATAAATCCAAGGATTGCTATAAAGTCTTTAAGCATGATAAAGATATTTTTCATTTGTTTTATAATTGACGGGACTTCCAACTACAGGGGTTCACTTTTCCTTTTTTCTGATTTGGGGGATATTTGGCATATGCAAGTTCTTTTCTCTTAGAGGTCAGTTTCCCACATAGCTCTCCATATGGTTCATGTGTATTAGAGTATTTGTTTTGTAGAAGAAATACTTACCTAGTAATACCCTACCTAATGTCCAGAATGGAAGACATAGGAAGAAAGAGCATAACCTTGCCTGGACTATGAGAACTGATATGAAGGAGTTTGCTTTAGCTACATGAATTATTGCTTATTTTCATAGTACCCATAAGCACATTTATATTTATAAATTATATTATATTATAATTATATTATATAAATTAGATATACTAATTTATAAAAACTTAACTTCTGATTTCCATAGCTATCTTACAAATTGTTCACAATATTCCGATGAAATAATCAATTACAACTGTATTGTGTAATGACTTAGAACAGTGTTTCTTGAGCTATCTGTAATGAAAGTCTAGCTGTTATTTCTGATCCACTGCAAACCAATATTTCTAAAATACAAAAAACACAAATTTCTATAAAAATAATCATGTACTTGGATGTTGAGACAATATCAAATAGTTACAAAAGTTTTCAAAAACTTATGCTCAGTTTCTGTACTTATTTTGTTATGGACATGCTCCAGAGGATGGACCTTCTTTAAGTAACATTACTTTAGAATATAACATCGTCTTTGGTACTCAGTCGCTTGGATTCAAATTCCATCTCTGCTATATTCCACTCACCT
This sequence comes from Taxidea taxus jeffersonii, assembly GCA_003697995.1. Lineage (NCBI taxonomy): Eukaryota > Metazoa > Chordata > Mammalia > Carnivora > Mustelidae > Taxidea > Taxidea taxus. The sequence goes on from RCUC01017146.1 coordinate 4,144, forward strand.
GGTAACCTTGGTCAAGTTACTTAAGTGAAAAACGAATATAACACTGATACCTTCTTCAAAGGTTGCCATGAAGATTTAATGAGATACTATATGTGAAACACTGGGAAGAATGTCTAGCACACACTGCTGAGTCAATAAAGGTAGGTCATTATAACTACTGCATGCAGTTTCACAATACACAAAATGTTTTCCCATACATTCATTTATTCTTAAAACCTTTGTGGGGGTGGGGTTAAGAAGTTATGATTATTCTCTACATTTGAGAAAACCAAGGTTTCTCTAAAAATCTAGTGTTTTAGATGGTTCAAGTGTTCAAGTGGTTGTATAGCTGATAAATGATAAAGTCAGGAGATATATTTGATGTTAACTCTTATTCTATCCTCCCCACCTCCCCTCCTTCTTCAAGGCATGTCAAAAGCTACACAAAAGTTTTCTTCATATAGAACAAAGTCTTTCCATTGGATTCCCAAGCCTCTTGGGTTTATGACATACCTTGACAAACAACAGGACCATCCTAGCATTATTGTTGATTGGTCTCATTGAGTAGCCTCTCTCCTCCACAAGAGAGGTTCTTGTTGACCATGCACTTATGTTTCCTTTTCAGAGCTACTGTAGAGTATGTACAATTTATGCTTTTAGCATATAATGCTGTATATCTAGTGTTAATGTGGTGGGAGCCATATTTTAGATGTTGGAAACATTGCTTGGAACATAATTTCTAACCCAAAGATGAAAGATATGACCATTGTGTCAGTGGATGGTTTGGCTTACCTTTTCTACTTGAACATGTTCGGATGATATGAAGGATTCTTTATTCAAGGCTTGGATGTTTTACTTCTTACAGGTCAAAGGAAATGTTTACTTCTTCCTGTGGTTAAATCATCCATATGAATTCTCAGAGAGTAAGGCATGTAAGAAATTTATATGGGATATTAAATATTCTAGTAATTATGGGGACGCCTGGGTGGTTCAGTCAGTTAAGTGTCTGCCTTCGGCTCAGGTCATGATCCCAGAGTCCTGGGATAGAGTCCTGCATTGGGCTCCTTGCTCAATGGGGAACCTGCTTCTCCCTCTGCCTCTGCCTGCGGCTCCCCTTGCTTGTCCTCATTCATTCTCTCTCTGACAAAATAAATAAATAATATCTTTTAAAAAATTCTAGTAATTATGATACCTATTTGAATCACAGACAAAGGAAGGAAACAAACTCAAGATGTGTCAAGAGAATAAAATTTCCCTGTGTTAGTAAATTAAAAAGGGAGTTACAAAAAGCAAATACTGCAGATGCATTTTCTCCAATAATGCCTTCAGGGAAACTTACTTTCAGAAAAGAAAACTCCTCAATTATATAGCAGCACAAAATGAGCTTAGTGTAAACAAACCATTGTCCACTTTTCTAAATTAAGGTAATGAACATCCCATTGGCTAATTTAAAAACCAAATGAAAAAATGACTTTTAAAACTGTTTAGAATAAAGAAGCATGGGTGAAGTTAAACCCACAGCGCTCTAAATTATGTATAAGTGCTACACTTGTATATATCAAACCTCTATAGAAATTAGTCCTGAAGAATGAAACATTCTCTCTCTTCTGTCAAAAGTGTCAAGTAAATGAAATAACTCAACCACACTTATTTGGGGGCAGCCCTATTCTCTCAAAATGCTGGGTTGAGGTCAGGAGTGCTATAGCAACCATGATGAAATATGAGATTCCATTGTGCCCTACACTCTTGTTTACTGCACATAAAGGACTACACTAGACAAATATAGAGAGTTCCAGGAATTTCACTCTTAGTGGCCAAAAAGCAAATATCCTTTAGTTGGAAAGTAAAGTTGCCCCAGACCTAATAGACAGGATTGAGAACTGACTGCAGTGAGCATGGTAGAAACTTTATTTGATTATAAAGGTGAAGAAAATTTACGATGGTGGATACAACATTGCCTGCAATCTGCTTAAATATTCTCTTTGTTGTACATTCTCAATAGGTGATCCAAAATTTCGAAGCCAGAATAAAAGTGTGCACATATATGAGAAATAAGAATCCTACTTAGAAATAAAAAATCCATGATTAATTTGAGTTCCCTCAGAAGTAGACCCTGAGGCTAGGGTTTGAGAAGTAGGCTATTTGGCAAGTGATCTCAGAAAACATTGTTAAGAGAGTGGGGAAAAGAGGCAGGGAAAGGAAAGCGCAAAGTAAAGGGTAAATTTTCAAACAAGTACCACTGAGGCAAACCAGAACTCTGGAGTCCCTACAGGACAGATTTTCCCACAGTTAGCTCATTCCAAGAGCCTATGCTATTTGTATACTGAATCTATCATCCGTTGGGGAGGGGAAGAGATTTCAGTTTAACACTACTGATTTGTTGTGTTGGTACCTTCAGGCAATTGGGTGTCCAATAGAGTCTTTAAATGGTGAGGCCTCAGGGGTTATAGATGGGGCATTGGCTACAACTTGCAAAGTCAGATTTCTTTTGGATTTTATATCAGCTGGTGCTATATCCTTAGGAATTTAAACACATATATGCACACAGATTTGACTTAGGAATTATCTTCATTTGCATTTAAATGTAGATGTGTGACCCGCATAAAGGCAGAGAACTGAGAGAAGATGATGCTCAAGATGGATAAAGTGGAAAGGATAAATGCTGTGGATTTAGATGGACCAAGATTCAGATCTTACCTCACTAGCCAAATGAATTTGGGCAAGTAATTTATTGTGCTTATCTTCTAAAGCAATTCCATTTTCTTTATTGGCAAAATGAGTAAATAATATGCATTTTGCAGAGCTGTGACAACATAGCGCAAGCTCCTAGCCTAATGCTTGTGCTATACTAGTATGTCAATGAAGGTGAGTTATGATCACTAACATCTGCATGAGGAATACCACCGCCACTATAATCGGTAACAGTATCACCATCATCATCACCATCACCATCATCATCATCATCACCACCACCAGATCATTTTTTTTTTCTTGCTCAAATGCTTGATGGTTTTCCTGTAAAAAAGCAATATACCTCTTTTGATGTAATGGGAAAAAATCAGAACAATCCTCAGTCTTTAAAAATATTTGAGAAGAACTCAAGACTTCTCTGAAATGAAATGTGTCATATTTTTTATTGCACTTAGCAATGGGTGTACAGCTACTTATGCTGGAACACTTAGACAGGTACTAATTAGCTGGCACTAACAGCTTCAAGGGAAAAGAGTCATGTAAATACTTATTTAGACAATATTTAAAGTAGTCATTACAGAGATTCTTCAAATTGCCACATATATTATGGTAATCTATTTTCTAAAATGAATCAACAGGACTAAGCCATTCTTTTAAAACACCATTTAGTAACACCTCCATACAACTGGCTGCACCATCATATGGACCCAAATAAGGATTTTTTCCTCTCCTTTGAAAATTATAGCATTAAAGAGAAACACTAGTCACTTGCATAAAGTAACTATACTAACTGGGTTATCACTGAGTCCACATACCTGAAGAATATGGATACTTTGGGTTCCCAAAGGCACCATGACCTAAGCATATCATTAGCTGACTGAAGAAGTCACTCTGATCTCTCAGTGATTCAGATGTGGAAAACCCAGGAATTGTTCTATCTTAACTGAAAAACCCAGTGATCCTGATGATGATAACTAAGGATCTTCCCTTTATTGACCATATCTAGCTCCATAATTTTAAACACCATCTTTGTGCTGATAACTCCACATTTTATCATTAGTTCAAATTTGTTCATCTAAATGTCTCTCTTCAACCTGCCTCCATCTCAATATCTTTGTAATAATGACTAACAGGTATCTCAATATTATATAAATTAAAATAATGAAATTTATTTTGCCTCCTCCTCTATTACCTAGGGTGCTCCTCCTCAAAGCAAATCTTTGGGATTCATCTTTGATTTTTCTCTTTCCCTTCCCACCTCTTCATTTCTAATACATCAACAAGTTATTTTTTTTAAAGATTTTATTTTTTAATTTGACAGAGAGAGAGATCACAAGTAGGCAGAGAGGCAGGCAGAGGGAGAGGGGGAAGCAGGCTCCTTGCTGAGCAAAGAGCCTGATATGGGGCTCGATCCCAGAACCCTGAGACCATGACCTGAGCTGAAGGCAGAGGCTTAACCCACTGAGCCACCCAGGAGCCCCTACATCAGCAAGTTCTAAAGATTTGTTTCCAAACTATTTCCTGACCCTGCCTACATATTGTCACTCCACTGACCCATCCATTCCAAACCACCATCTTCTATTATTTGAACTTCTTCAATGATCTACTCATTGGACTTCCTGCTCCAAACTATATAATATTTTATCAGCCAGTGTAGAAAGGTATCTTTTCAAAAACTTGAATCAGATCCTATCACTTTTTAGCTTAAACCCTTCCAGTGGTTTCAACTCATACTCCAAATAAACTTTAAAATGCTTACCAAAACATACACAGACCTACCCGGCCCTTTGCCTCTTGGAATTCTTTTTTACCTCCTAGTACTCTCCTGCTTACTTCTCAGGCACAGTAGCTTCCTTTACTGGGGACATACTAAGTTTATTCCTTACTGTAGTCTTGCCTTTCAGGCCATCCAAAATATTTTACTCCCCCCAATTTTTTTTTAAGATTTTATATATTTGAGAGAGGAAGAGAGACAGAGAGCATGAGCAGCGGGGAGGGATAGAGGAAGAAACAGACTCCCCACTGAGCAGGGAGCCCCAGGAACCCGTGACATGACCTGAGCCAAAGGCAGATGCTTAACTGACTGAGCCACCCAGGCACTCCCCGCAAATCTTTTTATGGCTAGCTCTTTATAATTCAGTCCTGAGCACAAGTGTTATCTTTTAGAGGAGCTTACTTCAGCAACCCCACTTAATATCTCCCCCATATCCTCTTTAGTCACTCTACATATAATTCTTTTTTTTCTTCATATCATTCACAATTCTTTGAAATGGTCTTGTTTATTTATTAACTCCCTATTGTCTATGTCACCCACTAGAATATAAGATCCATGGGAGCCGGGAGTGACTTGAACTTCATGACTATAAATGGAGTTCTCTGGGTGGGATAATGTGCTCCTATGTAGCTGGATAGTTTTACCCCATCTGCTTAAAGAGACTCTGACACGAGGCCCAGAATGAATTATCCAGCCACTCTGAGTTTTCCATGATTTGTTTTCTGGTATCAAATAAGCTATCTTCCTGAAGCGGAGTGGTGATAATTGAAGTTATAATACTTCACAACCTCAGAATTGTTTTTATCTCCATGTAGGGATGATTGATCTGACAACAACTGGAATGTATCTGTCATGCCAATCAAATGCCCAGCTGGGTGAGGCCTGACACTTGGAGACACTGTTGACAGGCTTAGGCTCTGGCCAGGGTTGTTTTATACAATACAATAACTTTGAGTGTTGGCTACCCAAGAGGATACTACAGTTTGACCAGCATCAAATTTGATATAGATTATACCAAGTAGAAAAGTATAATGGGAAGGATGGTTACTTAAGATACCCTAATAAGAATTCTGGGACCTCTTCTCTTGGTCAGGTCAGCATTGCCACAGTTTTTTATAGAGTGGAAGGCTTGCAAGTGTTATTGTTTGAATTTTTTTCTCTGCTGTATCCATCCTGTAGAGTCTACTATAGCCGTATCTCTGATTAACATCAAAATGATTTTGGGCTGAAATTGTACAAGTTGCTGATATATTAATATATGATCTATAAAGTCCCACTTTTGTGATCAGAGAGAATATATAAGGTGAGAATCAAAAGTTAGTTTGTCAAATAGAAGGAGAGATAAAAAGCTTCCAGGACAAAAAAAACCTGAAAGAGTTTGTAAACACCAAACCAGCTCTACAGGAAATATTGAAAGGGGTCCTCTAAGCAAAGAGAGACCCTAAAAGTATTACCAGAAAGGAACAGAGACATTATACAGTAACAATCACCATACAGGCAATACAATGGCACTAAATTCATATCTCTCAATAGTTACCCTGAATATAAATGGGCTAAATGCCCCAATCAAAAGACACAGGGTTTCAGAATGGATAAAAAAACAAAACCCATCAATATGCTGCCTACAAGAAACTCATTTTAGAACTGAAGACACCTCCAGATTGAAAGTGAGGGGGTGGAAAACAATTTACCATGCTAATGGACATCAGAAGAAAGCTGGGGTGGCAATCCTTATATCAGATCATTAGATTTTAAGCCAAAGACTATAATAAGAGATGAGGAAGGACACTTCATCATACTCAAAGGGTCTGTCCAACAAGAAGATCTAACAATTTTAAATATCTATGCCCCTAACATGGGAGCAGCCAACTATATAAACCAATTAATAACAAAATCAAAGAAACACATTGACAAGAATACAATAATAGTTGGAGACTTTAACACACCCCTCACTGAAATGGACAGATCATCCAAGCAAAAGATCAACAAGGAAATAAAGGTCTTAAATGACACCCTGGAGCAGATGGACATCACAGATATATTCAGAACATTCTACCCCAAAGCAACAGAATACACGTTCTTCTCTAGTGCCCATGGAACATTCTCCAGAATAGATCACATCCTGGGTCATAAATCAGGTCTCAACAGGTATCAAAAGATTGGGATCATTCTCTGCATATTTTCACACCACAATGCTCTGAAGCTAGAACTCAATCACAAGAGGAAAGAGGAAGAGGAAATTCCAAATACATGGAAACTCAACAGCATCCTTCTAAAAAATGAATGGGTCAACCAGGAAATTAAAGAAGAATTGAAAAAAACCATGGAAACAAATGATAATGAAAACACAACGATCCAAAATCTGTGGGACACAACAAAGGCAGTCCTGAGAGGAAAATATATAGCGATACAAACCTATCTCAAGAAACAGGAAAGGTCTCAAATACACAACCTAATCCTACACCTTAAGGAACTTGAGAGAGAACAACAAAGAAAGCCTAAACCCAGCAGGAGAAGAGAAATAATAAAGATCAAAGCAGAAATCAATGAAATAGAAACCAAAAAAACAATAGAACAAATCAATGAAACTAGGAGCTGGTTCTTCGAAAGAATTAATAAGATTGATAAACCCCTGGCCAGACTTATCCAAAAGAAAAGAGAAAGGACCCAAATAAATA
>RCUC01017161.1:0-12070 GCA_003697995.1 Taxidea taxus jeffersonii
TTTTTTTTTTTAAGGGACAAAAGAACATAAAAGATGCCTCACCGAAGAAGGTATACAGATGGTAAACAGGCATGTGAAAAGATGCCCCACATAACACGTTATCAGGGAAATGCAAATTAAAACAAGGAGATACCAGTATACACCTACTAGAATAGCCAAAATCTGGAACTCCAACAACACCAAATGCTGGCAAGGATGTGGAGTCACAGGAACTATCACACCTTGCTGGTGAAAATGCAAAATGGTACAGCCACTTTGGACGACAGTTTGGTGCTTTTTTACAAAACTAAACATACTCTGACCATTAAGCCAGCAACTGCACTCCTTGGCATTTTACCCTAAAGAGCTGAAAAGTCATGTTCACACAAAAAACTTCTAGGGGATGTTTAAGCAGCTTAATTCATAATAGCCAGAACTTGAGAGTATCCAAGATGTCATTCTGCAGGTGAATGGATAAATAATGTGTGGTACATTCAGACAATATAATATTATTCAGCACTAAAAAGAAATGAACCATTGACCCATGAAAAGACATGGGAGAACCTTAAATGCGTATTACTAAGTGAAAGAAGCCAATCTGAAACAGCTCTATACTATGTAATTCCAACTATATGACATTCTGGAAAAGGCAAAATTATAGAGACAGTAAAAAGATCAGTGGTTGTAGTACAGGAGAGTGATGAATAGGCACATCGCAGAATTTTCAGGGCAGTGAAAATACTCAGTATGATACTGTAACAAAGGATTTATATCGGGACGCCTCGGTGGCTCAGTTGGTTAAGCGGCTGCCTTCGGCTCAGGTCATGATCCCAGCGTCCTAGGATCGAGTCCCGCATCGGGCTCCTTGCTCGGCAGGGAGCCTGCTTCTCCCTCTGCCTCTGCCTGCCACTCTGTCTGCCTGTGCTCGCTCTCACTCTCTAACAAATAAATAAATAATCTTTAAAAAAAAAACAAACAAAGGATTTATATCATTCCATAGTTCCTCAAACCCATAGAATGTGGACCACCAAAAGTGAACATTAAGGTAGACTGTACACGTTGACCCATTATGAAGTGTCGATGTAGATTCATCCTTGGTAAAAATGTACCCATTCTGGCTGAAGGATGTTGAAAACGGGGGAGGCTCAGCATGTGTGGGGGCAGGTGGTATACGAGAAATCTCTGCACCTCCCTCTCAATTTTTTTGTCAACTTAAAACCACTCTTTAGGGGCACCTTGGTGGCTCAGTGGGTTAAGCCTCTGCTTTCAGCTCAGGTCGTTATCCCAGGGTCCTGGGATCGAGCCCCACATCCAGCTCTCTGCTTAGCAGAGAGCCTGCTTCCTCCTCTCTCTCTGCCTGCCTCTCTGCCTACTTCTGCCTACTTGTGATTTCTCTCTCTGTCAAATAAATAAATTTTTTTTAAAAACACTCTTTTTTTTTTAAAAAAGATTTATTTATTTATTTTAGAGAGAGAGAGAGCGAGAGAGCGAGCTCAGGCAGACAGAGTGGCAGGCAGAGGCAGAGGGAGAAGCAGGCTCCCTGCTGAGCAAGGAGCCCGATGCGGGACTCGATCCCAGGACGCTGGGATCATGACCTGAGCCGAAGGCAGCCGCTTAACCAACTGAGCCACCCAGGCGTCCCTAAAAAACACTCTTTAAAAAAGTCTTGGGGCGCCTGGGTGGCTCAGTCATTAAGCATCTGCCTTCGGCTCAGGTCAAGATCCCAGGGTTCTGGGATCAGGCCACCTTGGGCTCCCTGCTCAGTGGGAAGCCTGCTTCTCCCTCTCTCACTCCCCCTGCTTGTGTTCCCTCTCTGTCAAATGAATAAATAAATAAATAGTCTTAAAAAGGGGCTCCTGGGTGGCTCAGTCAGTTAAGCATCTGCCTTCAGCTCAGGTCATGATCCCAGGGTCCTGAAATGGAGTCCCACAATGGGCTTCCTGCTCAGCAGGGGATCTGCTTCCTCCTCTCCCTCTCCCTGCTCATGCTTGCTCTTTCTGTCTCAAGTAAAAATTTTTTTTAAATAAAAAATAAATAAGTAAAATGAACTTATAGAGTAAATGACCTCCCAATTCCTTCTAGTGCTAACTTTTTACAATCCTCAGTAACAGGGACCATTAAAGTAAATGTGAAGGGATTCTGGGAAGATGGTGATACAGGCTGCATATTTTGAATTTCTTTGAAATCCCATTAAAACAGAACAACTAGGATACCTAAGTCATAATTTATAAATAATATTTATGACAAAACTAGATAACAAAGTATTCCTGTGAACGTCAAAATAGAAGCAAACAAGGAAATGACACCAACAACTATAAGACATGTCTAATCAAAGATTCCGTCAACACAAACTGACCTTAAAGTATACTGGCACATACTCTCACAAATATGCAAGAACCCAGGGAATACTGTTCCCCTGAGCCCTTTCTGAAAACATACTATAAAATGCCAACGTTGAGTAAAAATTTCTGAAATGATGGAAATGTTCTCTCTCTATGCAGTCCAATATTGTAACCTACCAGCCACATGTGACTATTAAGCACTTGAAATGTGGCTAGTATACTATGGAACTAAATTTTTATTTTATTTTTATTAACTTAAATAGCTATGTGGTCAGTTTTTAATGGTACAGCTATAAAATGAGGATTAAAAAACTTGAAGTGTCATAAGAACAGGCAAAGTATCCCAGATAATAAATGAAGATATGACAGAATCAAAATGAAAGATAGATCTACCAATGGCTGATAACATCCTCCAAAGAGAGACCATCATACACTATGTTCCTCCTGATGGAACCATACAATAACTTAAGAAGTGGTCTTACAACACTTCTCCAAAGATATACAAATGGCCGCTAAGCACATGTAAAGATGCTCAACATCATGAGTCATTAGGGAAATGCAAATTAAAACAATATTGTCTCACACAGTAAAATAGTTATAATCAAAAAGTCACACATTAACAAGTGTTGCTCAGGATATGGAGAAGTTGGAATTTTCATAAATTACTGATGGGAATGTAAAATGGTACAGCCATTCTGAAAAAAAAAGTTCGACAGATTTTTTAAAAGTTAATTATAGAATATTAACATTCACAGAAATTCCACTCCTAGGTAGTTATACAAAAGAACTGAAAACGTATGTCTGCACAAAAACTTGTATACAAAAGATCACAGCAGCATTATTCTTTTTTTCCCCAGTCTTACTGAGATATAATTGGCACAAATGTACAATGTAACAATTTGATATGTTTATATTGCTAAATGATTACCATAATAAGTTAACATCAGTAACCTCATGTAGTTATAAAATTCTTCTCTTATGATGAGAATTTTTAAGATTTACTCTCTTAGCAACTTCCCAATATACAATATTTGGTAACTATAGTCATCATGCTGCACAAGACATCCCAGAAATTATTTATCTTACAAGTAAAAGTTTTACCTTTGGACCACCTTTACCCACTCCCAACCCCGCCCCAACCCACCTCTGGCAACCACCCATCTGTTCTCTTATGTTGTTTATTCTTTATTCCATATAAAAGTGAGATCATACAGTATCTGTCTTTCTCTGCCAACTTTATTTCACTTAGCATATTTCACTTTATTTATTTCACTTAGCATAATGCCCTCAAGGTCCATTCATTCAGGTTGTCACAAATATCAGGATTTTCTTTTTTTTATTACTGAATAATATTTCCACAGTATGTATACTATATATATACACACACGTCACCTTAGGTTGTTTCCATGTCTTGGCTATTGTAAATAATGCTGCAATGAACATATAGATATAGGTATTTTTTGGAGATAATGATTTCATTCCTTTTGGATATATACCCAGAAGTGGGATTGCTGGATTATACGGTAGTTCCATTTTTTATTTTTTGAGGAATGTCCTCCATGCTGTTTTCCATATTGGCTGCACCAATTTAGATGCCCACCAACAGTGCATAAGGATTCTTTTCTTCACATCCTTCCCAGTACGCTTCATCTCTTGTCTTTTTGATAAGAGCCATTTTTTTAAAAGATTTTATTTATTTATTTGACAGAGAAAGAGAGATAGCAAGAAAGGGAGAGGGAGAAGGAGGCTTCCCACTGAACAGGGAGCCTGATGCGGGAACAGGGAGCCTGGCTTGATCCCAGGACTCTGGGATCATGACCTGAGCCCAAGGCAGATGCCTCAGGACTGAGCCACCCAGGAGCCTCATAAAAGCCATTTAACAAATGTGAGGTGGCATCTCATTGTTATTTTGATTTGCATTTCCCTGATGATTAGTTATGTTAAGCACTTTTTCAAGTACCCATTGGCCATTCCGATGTCTTCTTTGGAAAATGTGTATTTGGGGGGGCGCCTGGGTGGCTCAGTGGGTTAAAGCCTCTGCCTTCAGCTCAGGTCATGATCCCAGGGTCCTGGGATCGAGCCCCACACTGGGCTCTCTGCTCAGCAGAGACCCTGCTTCCTCCTCTCTCTCTGCCTGCCTCTCTGCCTACTTGTGATCTCTCTCTCTGTCAAATAAATAAATAAAATCTTTTAAAAAATTTTTTTAAATTAAAAAAAAAAAGAAAATGTGTATTTGGTTCCTCTGCCCATTTTATTAATCAGTTTGTTTTTGCTACTGAGTTATATTAAGCAACAATGTTCTTATTTTTTCAGATTTTTAAAATTACTTTGTTTATTGACCATTTCCTAGTTATAAAAGAGAATGGTACCCAAACTTATCCCTATGCCAAACTGCGATGGACTCAAAAGCTTCTAACTGTACCCACTGCCCTCCTTTTATCATAACTCACCAATTTGGGGGTGGAAAGGGAGGACTATATTCACTCATTGATATGTGATCCCTAACCTTATTCAAAACTGAATTAACCTGAAGGCCCACTGGAGGGAAATGGGATTCTGCAAACCAGGAACCAAGACTGGCTCTGCTAAGCAGAATTATTCTTATTAGTCAAAAAAGTATATCAATACTTTGGCTGAATGGTCAAACAAAATGCGGTATGTCCATGTAATGGAATACTATTCAGCAACAAAAAGAATTACTGAGACATGCTACAAATGGACTAAACTCAAAAACATGCTCAGTGAAAGATACAAATGAATATATATTTTATAATTCTATTTATATGAAATGTCAAAAAAAAAGGTCAATCTATAGAGACAGAAGTAGATCAATGGTTGCTGAGGGCTCAGACAGAAATAAGGGGTGATTATAAATTGGTACAAGGTTTCTTTTCAGGGTGACAAAAAATGTTCTATAATCAGACTGTTATACTAGCTGCATAACTAAATATACATTCACTGAATTGTTCACTTAAAATCAGTGTACTCTATAGTATGTACATTATGCCTCAACAGAGCTATTTTTAGAAAAAAGTCTTGTAAAAAATATCTAAATAAAATGAAGTCTATGGTTCTACCTATAAACATAAAGGAAGAGCAGGGGCAAGATGACATGTTAATAACACAACAGAGACACAATAAGCAAAACCTACACTATGGTAAATTGTAAAGGAAAATCAACTGTTTCTTCAAAGAAACGGTGTAAAGGGGAGGATGGGGGAGGAGCTTCTATATCTTTTCCAGGCACACCACCCTCCTAGCACCTCCACGTGTTTAAAAGTTTAGCCAATTCCACTGTTCAAGAGCTCCCAAAGTGGGTGGAGCTAAAACTTCCCACTTTCTAATCACTGGGTCTTTCTGGTGACCAGCCCCATCCTGAGGCCAACCTGGGGCCCCATCCTAAGTCACCTCTATAAAACCTCAGGAGAGGTTAAAAGGGGCTCATCATAAATAACAAAAGACACTCCTAACACTCGGGAAACTCTAAGGGTCCTAGGAGCTCTGCCAGGAAATGGGGACACCGATTTACCTATAAAACAGATAATGTACAAATGACTTTTTATTCAGCCCCAACAACTCTAAAAAGCAGGCAAAGAAAAAACACTAACTAAAATATAATCTTCAAAAAGCACCATGACAGTTGGGTGCCTGGGTGGCTCAGTCAGTTAAGCCTCTGACTCCTGATCTCAGCTCAGGTCATAATCCCAGGGTCTTGAGGTCAAGCCCCACATTGGGCTCTTTCTCCCTCTCCCTTGCACCCTCCTCCACACCCTCTAGCTCTGAAAGAAAGAAAGAAAAAGAAAGAAAGAAAGAAAGAAAGAAAGAAGGAAGGAAGGAAGGAAGGAAGGAAGGAAGGAAGGAAGGAAAGAAAGAAAGAAAGAAAGAAAGAAAGAAAGAAAGAAAGAAAGAAAGAAAGAAAGAAAGAAAAAGAAAGAGAGGGAGGGAGGGAGGAAGAAAGGAAGGCACCATCACAATCTAGGCATGGCTTTACACACAAACTTCATGTTTTGAAACCTGGATACAAAACCTACTGAAAAAAAAATCAGAAAGCCAAAGGTCTTTATAAATGTTGAGCTAATTCAAAATTATGTTTGCTACACTACTTTAGCAAGAGCCCTGGAACTTCCTCAGGAGACAGGGATTACTGTACTGGCTTTTCTTATATGAGCTTTAGTGAAAAGTGTTTAACTTCTCTGGATCTATAGAAATTTCCTTCTTTGAAATATATTTAAGAAAAAAAAAACGAAGAAAAAAAGAAACCAACACAAAAGATGAATTCATAATGCTTATCCATTTGGGGTTGTGGCAGTTTCCAAATCTAGTCCATAACAGCCATTTCTAGTCATATTATTTCCATTAGCTAATGAGGAAGGATAACCAATGGTAAGAGAAGAGATAATTAAGTATCAGAATGATCTTATTTGCATGTTAAATGCAATTTATTCTAAGTACAACAGAAAATCATTCAGACTGCATTATTTGATCAAATCTGCCTTCCATTTAGGAAGGTGATGGAAGGTAAGATAATGGGAAAAGCATTTAACTAGAATACAGGACAGTTTTGATTCCAGACAAAGAAAGAAAAGCATCCTTCAAGCTGACTATGTTGGGGCGCCTGGGTGGCTCAGAGGGTTAAGTGTCTGACTTGGGCTCAGATCACGATCTCAAGGTCCTCAGACTGAGCCCCAAATCAGGCTCTCTACTCAGCAGGGAATCTCCTTCTCCTTCTCTGCTGCTCCCTCAGCTTGGGTTCACGCTATTTCTCTCAAAGAAATAAATAAAATCTTTGAAAATAAATAAAGTGACTACGTTGTTCCAATGTGGCTCACAGAGAGAACATGAAATCTCTCCCCAAGTGCATACACAAAGTTTGGCAAAGATAAATTAATGAATAAGGTATGGGAAAAGGCAAAGGTCACAAACACTATAAGCAAAGAACAGAAAATTAAGAGATGAAGAGTAGAAGAAGAGGTTGACATGGTTGAAGAGGCGGTGACAGGAATACTGAAGTAAAGGGGAAAACATGAATTAAAAATCACAACAGTTTTAGAATTTCTTATATTGACAATATGTACAACCAGAAACAAAAATAATCTACCTTACAACACATGTTTTACTTAATCAGATCTTGGCATGCTCTTTAAAAGGTTAAAACTCCTACAAGCACCCAGTATGTTCCCTTGCATACAGCAAATACTCAAAAAATATTAATGCTTCCTATCTCATTCTCAAAAGAAATCTCTGAAAGATTTCTTATGTACCTAGCACATAAATCAATGAATAGTTTAGAGATAGCTTATATCTTAGAATAATCTGACTCAACAAGGTCATTTTACACTGGTTTAGATCATTCACATGGCAGAATCCTCCCTAACGAAATGATTTTAATCATCTATATTTAAAAGAAAAGGAAGGATTAAAAAGAAAAAAAAATAAAGGAGGGAGGTTAGAGAGAGAGATTAAGAGCAAGAACCTAAGCAAGTAGCTGAGAATTGTTTTTTTCCCCCCGGATCAGAGAAAGAGAAATGAAGTGGAAAATTACAGTAAAAGAATATATAATTTGCAAAATTACAAAGACAATTTCCAAGATTATCTAAACAAACCCACATACTTACACGTTGATATTCATGTAAGTATAGAGTAACAGCTTTAGGTAGCCATGAACAGCTCCCCAAATTCCTAAAGTCTAAGCTAGTTAACAGTAAACAATGAAATAGATGGACCCTTTCTTAAAAATGAGTTAAAAAAAAAAAAACTGAACACTTTAGTGACTTCAGTGTAGATGCTTATGATAAACAAAAAACTCATCATTTTGGGTAAGGTGGAACAATGAAATCCATATCACTTCAGGAATAGAGTTGCTCAATAAGGTGAGCTCTCTGGATATACATATGCATATAATCTAGTTCTTTTTAGACTGCACACAGACCACCAGGGAAGAGTATCTTGCCTTGTATAAGCTCATTTATTTGCCAAAAAGAATCTGTGTGTTCATATATATTTTAATGGTTTGTTCATATGTACTTTCCCATTGTATTGCTCATATAAACTAATGTAAGGAGAGCTGAATGGAAGGTAAAGATAAAGACAATCAAAATAACCAATCCAAATATAAAAGTTCAAAACAAAATAATGAGTTGTTAACATAAATATCTACTTTTGCATACTCAATTTAAAGGAAGATTTAATTATGGCTGTAATTTGCAACTTTATAGATAATCCAAGTTGTATGAAATCAATGAACCAATCTTAAGACAGTGGAAAGAGCCAAAGGCTACTGCTGGAAGGAAGCATTTTATGCTATTAAATAACTTTGGCATTCATGCCAAGCCTTTATATAGACATCTCCACCCACAGATCAGCCTGACAGACACCATGCTGAGACTAGGTTGGTGTGGGAAAGGTTACTGCCATCCATCACTGTGAAAATTAATAGCTTTATAATAGTTGAAGAAATAAAGGTATGGCAAAGCAACCTTGTAGCAAATATAATTTGCTACCAAAAAAGCGTAGGCAAAATCCATTCATAACATCCCTTTCCATGGCCACCTACAAGTTAATTCATTATTCAAATGCCAAAGACAGCAGCAGGCATACATACTCAGCCAATAAGTCACCATTATAAAAAACTGCATAAACATTTCCAGCTCAATCATCTAAGAATAATAGAATGAGACAGGAACATGTTTCCCAAGTATCTCAGCAATAAAACTTGCAACAGCTTTGAAAACAACAGGATTACAGGCAAAAATGGGTCCATCTAATATTTTTTAGTGTTTCATAGAATAATGTATATATCCCTAGTTTTCTCTCATTTTCTTTTTGAAAATCAGAAAACAAAGAATTTCAATCTGACTAGAATTGGTAAGCATTAAAAAGCTAAATAAAGCTTGCAAGGCTACATCTATATCAATTTGCAAAGGATGATTTCAGAACCCCATGAGGACTCCAGGGCTTAAGTATGGGGAGTAAAATTAGTCTTCTCTATAGTGAAAAATCAAAGTGTAATCTGTCTTATTTCCCAGAAGTATCTTTTTAAAGCCCTCTCAGTACAAGTCCATGGCAACTGTCCATGTTCTTTCCAATAAGGAATTCATCAGAAAGGTCTTGCTAATAGATGACTAAAATTAACTTTATATTGGAAATAATCAACTAAATTTTCAGAGCTACAACTGTATCTCAGTAGAAACAAAAACTATTATTTTCCTCATTTCAATAGAGAATGCTACTTTCCTACCCAACATGTGTTCTCTCTTCCTTAATAATGGGGACCCCATAAGCTTGTCAAATCACTATGTTGTGCACCTGAAACCAAGGTAACATTGTGTGTCAACTATACTCAAAATTTTTTTTAAATAATGGAACCCCAATTTATTTGGGGCATCAAAGCACCTAGTTTAGTTTTCCAGTTTGTGGCCATGTACCCAAGTTCCGGCTAAAGAGACCAAGTGGAAATGATGTGTGTGACTTCCTGGCAAGGTTGCTTTTTGTAACTGACTCAACTGAAAGATGGATCTTTTGGCCCTTCCCCCTTCCTCTTTTTTGCTACGTGAAATACTGACAAAATGGCTAAACTCCTGCAGTCACAGTAATCCATAAAGTCACGTGAAGGATGTTTCTTGGAAGACAAAAAAATTTTAGCTATTAAAATAGTTGATGGCCCTCCACAGGGCGAGAGGATATGAATAAATGCACATTATATCTATGACATTAAAATTTCGCAGTGGGATCTGAAAGGCTTCCTGAGATTTTTCTTTTCCAGTCCAACAAATGAGAAGCTCAGAAATTCATAACTGCCAAAAATTAGATGCAAATAAGACGTCCTTCGATAGGTAAATGTTTAAACAAATTATATCCAGGCAGTGGAACATTCAGCAATAAAAAGAAATAAGCTGTATCAAGCCACTAAAAGCCATGGAGGAACCCTAACTGCATATTGCTAAGTGAAAGAAGCCAGTCTGAAAAAGCTACATGTGGATGATTCCAAGCATATAACATTCTGAAAAAAGGCAAAACTATAAAAAAGATCAGTAAGTGCCACCAATCAAGGGGAGAGGAGATGGGAGGAAGGATGAAGAGGTTGAACACTGGGCATTTTTAGGGTGATGAAACTATTTTGTATAATAGAATAACGGTGCATACATGACATTACGTATCTGCCAAAACCCATAGAACTATACAACACCAGTGAAACCTAACTTAAACTTGGGTTAATAATAATGCATCAATAACTGAGGGTTGCTGGAGGGGAGGGGGGGTGGGAAGGATAGGGGGCTGGGTGATGGGACACTGGGAAGGGTATGTGCTATGGTGAGCGCTGTGAATTGGGTAAGACTGATGATTCACAGACCTGTACTCCTGAAACACATAATTCATTATATGTTAATAAAATAAATAGTAATAATAATAATGTATCAATATTGGCTCATCAATTGTAATAAATGCACCATACTTATGACAGAAATAGTACATGTTTTTAGGGGTGGAGGTAAATAAGAACTCTCTATACTTCCTGCACAATTTTTCTATAAACCTAAATCTGCTCTAAAAAAGGGCAGGGGATAGCAGGTGGGGGTGGCAGGAGTAGGGAAGTTAATGAAGAAAAAAAAGGCTAAGCAGTACTGATCTAGTCTGAAGAAAGGCTCCAGCTATTTAAGTTTCAAATTTTGATCAGCTTTCAGAGGTTTCAGAATAATGCAGAACTGGGTTCAAATCCTGGAATTTACTAATAAGGTGACCAGCTCTTTAACTTCTTTCAGTATTGTACAATGGAGGTAAAATACCAACTTTACATAGGGTATATTTTTAAAAGTGTTATGTACAGCAAAGTAAATATATGTATACATATAAAGTGTTCAGACTTTGACCCAGTGGAGCTCAGTAAAAGGTACTCTTCAACTTTTTTATTATAAACACCAAAATCTAATATTTCATTCCCATAAAAGGTAATAAAGCATCTAGACTATTTTTTTCTCTCTCTTTTATTTTTTTTATGTATTTTTTAAATTTTTTTTTATTTTTATTTAAACATATAATGTAACCCCACCACCCTCTTCCAACACCCCTCCCCCCCACCCCCCTCAATTTGTTTTATGACATTAAGAGTCTCTTTTGGTTTGTTTCCCTCCTGATCCCATCTTGTTTCATTTATTCTTTTCCTACCCCCTTAACCCCCACCCCCGTTGCATCTCCACTTCCTCATATCAGGGAGATCATGTGATAGTTGTCTTTCTCCGATTGACTTATTTTGCTAAGCATAATACCCTCTAGTTCCATCCATGTCGTCGTAAATGGCAAGATTTCATTTCTTTTGATGGCTGCATAGTATTCCATTGTATATATATACCACTTCTTTATCCATTCATCTGCTGATGGACATCTAGGTTCTTTCCAAAACTTGGCTATTGTGGACATTGCTGCTATAAACATTCGAATGCATGTGCCCCTTCAGATCACTACGGCATCTAGACTATTTTAACACTACTTCAATTTACTACACCCTGAAAAAACATCCACATTATTTGAAAAAAAAAAAAAAACCTGGGCGCCTGGATGGCTCAGTCATTGAGTGTCTGCCTTTGGCTCAGGTCATGATCCTGAGGTCCTAGGATAGAGCCCCACATCAGGCTCCCTGCTCCACGGGAAGCCTGCTTCTCCCTCTCTCACTCTCCCTACCTGTGTTCTCTCTCTTGCTGTGTTTCTCTCTGTGAGGTGAATAAATAAAATCTTTTTTTTTTATTTTTTTAAAG
>RCUC01017163.1:0-22039 GCA_003697995.1 Taxidea taxus jeffersonii
TTTTTTTTTTTTTTTACAGTAGGGGATTTGATGAAATGGTTGAAGGTCCATGTAACACCTAGCTTTCTAAATGCCTTCTAAGAATAAGTGCAAATGCACAGTTTATTAAAGAGATTCAACAATGCAATTTTCCTGGAGCTTACTCACCAAGTAAGTAACATTTTTGAAATACTACTTATTTCTTTTTTTATAATAGGTTTTTTATAAAGATTGTTTATTTATTTGAGAGAGGATGAGAGAAAGAGAGACAGCACAAGAGGAGAGAGGCCAGTAGGAGAAGCAGGCTCTCTGCCGAGCAGGGAGCCCGATGCAGAACTTGAGCCCAGGACTTGATCCTGGGACTCCAGGATCATGACACAAGCCAAAGGCATTTGCTTAACCAACTGAGCCACCCAGGTGCCCTGGATTACTACTTTTTTTTCCTAAAAAATAAAGGGTCACCTGGGTGGCTCAGTTGTTTAAGCATCTGCCTTTGGCTCAGGTCATGATTCCAGGGTCCTGGGATCGAGCCCCACATCAGGCTCCCTGCTCAATAGGGAGCCTGCTTCTCCCTCTCCTACTCCCCATGCTTGTGCACCCTCTCTCTCTTTGTCAGATAAATATTTTTAAAAAATAAATTTAAAAAAACCACCCAACCATTATATAAAATAAGAGGGGAAAAAACCTTTTGTTGTGTTGTCTCTAGTCTCAGAGAAGTTGTTTTATGAGATTTACTGGCACAATTTGGTTGCAGGTGTTTGTGATATATAGAGAAGTTCATGGAAATAGAATCTGAATAAAGAACCAAAGCAAAAACAAAGGCATTAGATAGCTCACATGGAGTACATGTCACATTCATCATATTTTTTGTCACGTTGGTTTAATGTTAATGTCTTGAGAAGTATTTGGGACTCATACTCTGTGACCTTTAGATGTCTAGGGAGGGGTTCAGGATCAAACTCCCAGAAGGGTCTTATGTGATAAGGTTTGTGCTACTCCTCAGCCTGCATGATTTGAGACTCTCCCCATGCCCTGGCCTTAACCAATTTCTGTACACCTCCAAAAGACTATAAAGTTTTGCAATCCTACTGCTGCCTTTGTTCCTTCCTTTGTTAATGGAATAATTTGCTGACTAATCTTTCTTTAGGAAACAAAAATATATTGCTGCTTAATTTGGTATTTGTATGCAGTGTTTTAGATGGCACATCTCTTACAGATACATAGTTATATGCTTTCTCTCCCAATGTGACTCACACAGTGATAGTTATAAAATCAATGTTCAGTAAAGATTTATTAATTGATGATCATTATAGCTATCACTTAACTAGTCTTAGACATAAGGTTCAGAAGATAAGAGAGCTGGGAATTATTAATCCTGCCTCATGGTTTCTCCAACCACAGAGATATGAGCCACCTAGTAATGAAGCACCAGATAAAAAGATCAGACTGTAAGCTCATCCTTATGTATCAGAGCGTGAGACTTGTTGAGGTGATTTTCCCAGTTGATGTTAACCAAATTCTCATTTCTCATAGTCAGCCTTACAGATCAACTAGACTAACGTCTTTACATGTCCTCATTGCTTTTCTCAGCCCCTAGGTTACCTCATCTCACCAATATAGAATAGAGTGTCTGTATTTGTTGTTTTTGTTGTAGATAATTTCTAATATGTAATTTGTTATCCCTGTAGAACTATGCTTTCTTCTTCTCTGAATTTATCTACTATCTCTTTCTGTTTTGTTTTTCTTTTATCTTCAGGGATAGGGGAGAGGAAAAAAAATCCTGAGGAAAGGAGCAGTTTCAGTGGTTAGTAGGGATGAAAAGATCTCTTGATTTTACAATTCTATTTTTTAGATATTTATATTCAAATGGTTCAACAGTTATAAAGGCCAGGATCAGATTCTAGCTCTGATGATGTGTTATCTGAATAAAGTTTCTTTCTTCACAGCTTGAGAATTTAAAGCAAGGCTCTCGGTATATATTCAACCTGTACTGCTAGAAAAGAAAAGATTCTTCTGGCTTACAGCATGAAATCAACACATATTAATATATTTTACTATAATTTCTCAAAATATTTTTCTACTAAATAGAAATATAGGTGATATGTTACCTTGATAAAAATTCCATGAAAAAACTTGCATATTTCCCGTGCAAGCTGATTTGTGTGTGTGTGTTTTGAAAACATTCTACACCAGTAGTGACTATACTTTTTCCTCATGCATAGTGATATACAGATATAGGTACAGGTATATTTGTTTTTTATAAATGATGTGAGGCTCACATAAGTGTGATTACAATGTGTTGTATTGAGGTTAGTATTTGTAGATATGTATACTTAGATTTTTGGAATTTCATAGCAGTGAAAATTGTTTTGGTTAACAATAAAAAGGTAAGATAATTCATAAAATCCATCTGTATTTTTTTAAAGATTTTATTTATTTATTTGACAGACAGAGATCACAAGGAGGCAGAGAGGCAGGCAGAGAGAGAGGAGGAAGCAGGCTCTCCACTGAGCAGAGAGCCCGATGTGGGGCTTGATCCCAGGACCCTGGGATCATGACCCGAGCCAAAGGCAAAAGCTTTAACCTAACACCGAGTCACCCAGGCACCCTCCACCTGTATTTTTTATATACATATGTCTGTACAGAACTTGCACTGAACATTTAAACATTCAAACATTCTTACTTTTTTTTTGCCCTTTGGTTTTACATTGATTTGTTTTAATAACATAAAATTAATGGTGATATAAATTTGGATTATTCTTAAGAGAGACCACTAACATTAAAAATCCTGCCTTAATATCCTGTAATTGTGTGAGAACTTAAGGGGTTTACAGGTATAAAATATGATAGGCTTTCTTTATTAGATAGACTAACATTTACTTCGACTTGGTCTGAAAGTAAAGAGTGATGCAGGCTAAGTTTTAGATATAACTCTACCACTTACTTGCTATATGAGCTTGGATAACTTATTTTTTTCTATAGATTTTAATGTTACTATTTGTGAAATATGTTACAACATATTATTCTAAAACCAAATGTTTTTTTAAAGTTTTTATTTATTTATTTGACAGACAAAGATCACAAGTAGGCAGAGAGGCAGGTAGAGGGGAGGGGAGAAGCAGGCTCCCCACTCAGCAGAGAGCCCAATGCAGGGCTCAGTCCCAGGGCCCTGAGATTATGACCTGAGCTGAATGCAGAGGCCTAACCCACTGAGCCACCCAGGTGCCCCTCAACATATTACTCTAAATCACTAACTGATAGCTAAATTTTTATTGTAACTAGTACTTGGTTTATTTCCCAAATCTCTCTTTTTTTTTAAAGATTTTATTTATTTATCTGACAGATAGAGATCACAAGTAGGCAGAGAGGCAGAGAGCGAGAGGAGGAAGCAGGCTGTCCGCAGAGCAGAGAGCCCGATGCGGGGCTCGATCCCAGGACGCTGGGATCACGACCGGAGCCGAAGGCAGCGGCTTTAACCCACTGAGCCACCCAGGCGCCCCCCAAATCTCTCTTTTGAAATGCTTAGGTATGTTCATAAGCATATAGTTTAAAATGTCAAGCAAGATGTTAATTACCTTTAGTAATTTTTTCATAACTGTAACTTGAATGCCTCTTCTAAACCAGTAAATTAATTTTTGTGTATAATTAAGTTGTTGAAATCATATGTAAAATTCAGGCTAAATTACCATTGGCCCTAAAAATACTATAGATTAGATATTCTTTTAAAGTTCTATACATTAGGCGTTCCTGGGTGGCTTAGTTAGTTAGGAGTCCAACTCTTGAATTTGGCTCTGGTTGTGATCTCAGGGTTGGGTCATGAGACCAAGCTCCATGTCAGCCTTCATGCTCAGTGGTGAATCTGCTTGAGATTCTCTCTCTCTCCCTCCCCTTTACCCTCTCCCACCACTTGCATGCTCTCTCTCTCTCTCAAATAAATAAATATTTAAAAAATTAAAATGTTATATACTTAACAATTATTTTTTGAGATTCTGCTATGTTTTAGGCATTGCTTCCAGAGCAAATGATATAAAAATGATGAATAAGGTCTCTGCTCTTATAGTGATTATATTCTTTGGGTAAGAGGCATAAAATGGATAAAAAAAAAACCCACACAAAATATCAGCTAGTGTAAGTGTCATTCAGAGAAAATACATATGAAGTGGTAGAAGGTGGTAAGGTGGGAGGCATCATATAGTAAGGAAAGGCCAAGATCTGAATGCCACAAAGGAGCCAGCCACAAGAAGATGAGTGGGGAAAATATGTCAGGCTGATGGTATGCAAAGGCCCGAAGCAAAAATAAGCTCACCATGCTTGAGGAATTGAAAGGAGATAAAGCACTCAAATATTCCAAATTTAAACAGAGAAGGAGAAATTAGCAAATAGGAAGATTTGTCAGTGAGGTATAAGGAAAGCCAAAAGAGAACATTTCAAGTGTGAGGGGAGTATATACTATGACAAATATAGCTGAGAAGATAATTAGGGTAAGAACTGAGAAATGGCTGTTGGATGTGGCACTATGGAGATCACTGAGTGGTGGTAAAAGAAGTCCAATTTTTGTTGACTGAGGAAAGAGTGTGGAGTTATGAAATGAAGTCAGCTAATCCACACAATTCTCTCAACAAGTTTTGCTATAAAGCAGTAGAGATAGGAATCTGTAGCTCTAAAGGGGAATATTAAGTCAAAGGAGGGTTTTTGTTTTATTTATGTGAAGATTAGAAATACTAGAGTTTGATGTTCATTGATGGAAATAAATCCATAGAGAGAAACATTTTTGCCAGAGGAGAGAAAGGGTTTAATTGTAAAAGCAAAGTTCATGAAGAGGTGAAAGTGTGGTATCCATTGCACAAAGGAGATGTTGGTGGATAAAAAGAAAAGCTTTTTATCCAAAGCCATAGGAATAAAGGAAGATTTTGAGCATTCATAATCGGGAATTACTGTTTGCTTACTACCATTTTCTCAATGAAGTATGACAGGGTCACCAACCTAGGATGCAGTGTTGCAGATGAACAGAGGTACAAGGTTGAGGAGAAAAGAGAAAGAATAAAATAGTAATTATGGAACATGGAAAAGAGAACCTACTAAGGAAAACAGAAGACTAATGTGTTCTGATTAGGAGCAAGTCATTAGGTCTCTCTTAATTTTAGGTTCTTTTTTTTCTCTAAAATATAAATATCAGAGGCTACTATTTAAAGTTAAAAATGGAACTTAATGTGTAATGAGTCAAAGCTCACTATTTTTATAACATTTTTTAAACATCAGATAAATATTTTAGGAATTAATATCTATTATGGTGGAGAAAAATATATTTGAAGTTCAGTAATTTCTTCTAATTCAGTGCAATTTATTTTTTCTTCTGTTAATTTTAAGTAAAATTAATCAATTTAATGCTTTTTATCCAAAATAGAATATATACTGTGATTTTATTTTTGTAGAATTATTTTTCTTTCTCCATCCTTCTATCTATATCTGTACATAGATGGCTGGAATGATGTTTAATAAATATTGATAAAATGTTTCTGAGTGGTAAGATTTTGTGTAGTAATGTTTGTTGTTTAATTTCGTTTTTGTGCTTTTCCATATTTTACCAATTTTTGTCATATGGTTTCTATAAAATAGTGAATTCATTGTTGTTTCAAAACATTGTTTTAATGTGGATAACATGGCATCTTGCTGTAGTAGACAGAATAGCATCCCCCATCTTCCCCCAAAAAGTTGTCCAAATCCTAGTTCCTAGAGCATGTGAATGTATTTGGTTACATTGTAATGGGGGAGTTAAAGTTGCAGATGGAATTGAGGTTGCTGACCTTGACAAGATCAAGGTGACCTTGAGATGGGGAGATTTTATTGGACTATCCAGGTGGGCCCATTATAATCACAAGGGTCCTTATACAAGGAAGAAAAAGCAGAAGAGAACCAAAAAGATGGCAGCATGAGAGAGAGCCCAATATTGCTGGCTTTGAAAATGAAACAATGGGACTGTGAGCCAAGGCATGCAGCAGCTTCCAGAAACTGGGAAAGGCAAGGAAATAGATTGTCCCCTTGAACCGCCAGAAGGAATGCAACCCTACATCTTGATTTTAGCCCACCAAAACCTGTGTTGGAATTCTGATCTACAGAACTATAAGATAATAAATTTGCTTTGCTTTAAGCCGCTAAGTTTGTGGTAATTTGTAACAGCAGTCATAGGAAATGAATACACTTGCTTTCACCTATTCTTTTCTAATTTATTCTTTATACAGCAACCAGAGTGAACTTTATAGACCTGCATTATATAATACAGTAGCCACAGGCCACATGTGGCAAATGATCACTTGAAATGTGACTGGTCTGAAATGAGGTATACTGTATGGGGAAAATTGCACTCAATTTTGAAGTTGTAATATAAAAAGTATAAAAAATCTCATTAATGATTTCTTACATTGATGTAGTGAAATGGTAATACTTTGGAAATATTGGTCTAAACAAAATACAATACCAAAATTAATTTCATGTGTTTTATTTTACTTTTTTAATGTGACTATTAGAAAATTTTACTTACATGAATCACATTCTATTTCTTTTTTTTAATTTTATTTAAGCTTTTTTTTTTAATTTAAACATATAATGTAACCCCGCCACCTTCTCCCACCCCCCTCAGTTTGCTTTATGACATTAAGAGTCTCTTTTGGTTTGTCTCCCTCCCGATCCCATCTTGTTTCATTTTTTCTTTTCCTACCACCTTAACCCCCACCCCCGTTGCATCTCCACTTCCTCATATCAGGGAGATCACACATTCTATTTCTATTAGCACTGATAATAAGTTAATAAGATACTCTAATTTCCCCAGTTAAAACCCTTTACTAGTTTCCCACTGTGGAATATATGTCAGATTCTCTCATTTGAATTTATAAAGTCCTGAATCATTTGGCATCTGATACCAGTCTAGGTTTATCTTTTGCCTCTTCCATTCCATTCTAATGGGCCAAGCCTCTTTCTTTCTTCCTTCCTTCCTTCCTTTCTTTTTTTTTTTTTAAAGATTTTATCTGTTTATTTGACAGAGAGAAGATAGCAAGAGCAGGAACACAAGGAGAGGGAGTGGGAGAGGGAGACGCAGACTTCCTGAAGAGCAGGGAGCCTGATGTGGGGCTCAATCCCAGGACCCCAGGAGCCATAAAGACTGAGCCACTCACGTGCCCTGGGGCCAAGTCTCTTTCTGCCTCAGGGCCTTTGCACATGTTATTTGCTGAGCCTGGAAAACTCATCTTGCTCTTCATCTGACTAAAAACTTCTCTTCTTTCCATTTCAGCTCAGGTCTACTCAGAGATACTTTCTTGGGCCTTCCAGCATAAACTAGGTCCACTGTGTTCACCATTCATAGCACCCTGAAATTTTTCATAATGGCTCTTTTTAAAAGTTGTAGTGATAACTTTATTTGCTTATTTTAAAAATTCTCTTTGAAAATGATAAACTCAATATACTTTTTTTAACCACTGTATACTTAAGACTGGGCAAGGTATAGATGCTCAGTAAATATTTATTAAATGAATGTAGAATGATCAAATGAGATGATGTCTATGCAAGCACTTTTGTCAACTGTAATGTACTATATACATATAATAGCCTTACGGTAGCAACAGTAATAGGAAGAGATGGAGGAAGTTGGGAAGGAAGAGGAAGAAGAGAAGAAATTGAGTAGTCTTAAAGTCTTTGCTTTGCATCAAATTTTAAATAGATTTTCTTGGGATCTTGGGTTATATCTTCAAACCATTAGGGATAAATAGCACAGTAGGCAGCTATAGTACATTGCCTTTTAAAAACACTTGTATTTTCAAAGACATATTTTTTCCTTAGAGGAAGTTTTTTTTTTTTTTTAAGATTTTATCCATTTACTTGACAGACAGAGATCACAAGTAGGCAGAGAGGCAGGCAGAGAGAGAGAGGAAAGTAGGCTCCCTGCTGAGCAGAGAGCCCGATGCTGGGTTTGATGCTGGGCTCCATCCCAGGGCCCTGAGATCATGACCTGAGCTGAAGGCAGAGGCTTAACCTGCTGAGCCACCCAGGCTCCCCTCCTTAGAGGAAGTTTTTATAGAAGTTCTTAAATGTCTTTCTTCTTCTTTAATTCCTTCTTTCTTTTTTTAAAATATTTTATTTATTTATTTGATAGACAGAGATCACACAAGCAGGCAGAGAGGCAGGCAGAGAGGGGAGGGGAGAAGCAGGCTCCCTGACGATCGGAGAGCCTGATGTGGGACTCGATCCCAGGACGCTGGGATCACGACCTGAACCGAAGGCAGCGGCCTAACCCACTGAGCCACCCAGGCATCCCTAATTCCTTCTTTCTTACTAAAGAATTCTTATACAAAGTTCACAAAACTGCTTGCCAGTGACTCAGATTCCTACATGCCTTCTCTAAATCATATATTTCTATTTCTGCAGTGGAGGACACCATGGAATGGAGCAGGAGTGGTGGAGAAAATAAAAAAAAAAAACAACATTGGGGATATTTCAGTAATTGTTTTCATATGGTAGAAATCAGAACAAATATGAATCAATGACAGAAATATTTCTACCATCCATTCATTTCTTTTGGTTTCCTGCATGTTTGTTTTTGCCTGTTCCTCTTATCCCACAACCTATTAGTCATTTCAACAACTAAACATATCACTTGTGATTCCACCCACAGGTGCTTTTTGATTGAATTCAGTTGGAATGGTTGAACTGGTAGCCTTGGGTAAATATACTGAGGGTGTAGGAAAGACTTTACAAGCCATTGTAATGAGCAGTAGGGCATGAGTCACAATTTTCTTGCCTAAAATAAATTGAATGCTGGAGAAGATAAAATTTGGGGGAGCTTCATGAAGCCCCAAATATATCTAAAGGCATTTTTCAATGACCATATTAGGGCCTTGTGCAATTCATCATATTTAGGAGAGTAGGTGCAGTAGTAACAAATATTTGCACAGATTCACTATTAGTACTCTAGGTGAGGCTGTCCAAAGATATGTCTGCTTGAGACTGTTAGTTTTTGCAACACCAAAATGAAATAATATGTCCCTTAGTCTAATGTTCTGCAGTATTGCTATGACCAAGTACCATTGCACTGTGCCTCCTTTATATTTTTTCTTATAAGAAATTTCTTTTTTTCACTGACGAAATCATAGTTTAAGTTTAGCCTTTCTTAAATGACCTTAAAGTAAATTTTCCTCCCTTTCTACTTTTTCAACAATAGTTTCTGACTTAAAGTTAACCTTCTCATTAGCATTTTAATAGCCCCAAAAGTCTACCTTGTGCTTAGTAGCACATTACAACCTGCATTTAAATGGGAATGTTGTAAAAGAGCAACAGAAAAATTACCTATGTTAGAAAAGTTGTTTTTCTGGGTTTTGTTTTTATGTTTTCCTATGACAAAACCTCTGTATTTTAGACAAAGATTGAGGATGCTCTTTTTGAAGTCGTTGAATTAATTCTGAAGAAACAGTTATCAGAACCAATCTCCTACAATTAATAAGAACATCCTAATTTGATATTTGAAAAATAATACTGAGGAATTGATGCTTTCAGAATCAAAATTGATCTGCTCATTTCAAATTAAAAAAAAAAAGGCAAACTAAAACATTTCACCTTGTATTTATTAGATATAACTTGATAGATTGATAGATGGGATAATCAGACTTAAGGCCGTTTTGAATAATGGAATTGTATAATTATTATAAGATACGACTTAATAAGGCATAACTAGAAAAGTTCTATTTCATGATACCTGGTATTGTTTGCCTTAGAAATCTCTATCTCTCTTTTGCCACCACCTTTGTCTTTAACCCATACACATATGTCAATTATAGCTCTATTATAACACTCAAAGTTCTCTCATCTCTGCCTCTGTACTTTTTTCAATCATGGTGCTTCAGATAAGACTGCCTGAGTTCAAACTCTTTTCACCCCTTACTAGCCATGTGGCCTTGGCATGTCATCCAAACTTTCTGTACTTAGAGAAAAATTCTTTAACTGTATCTGTTATCTGTATCTGTAAAGTGAGGATAATGATGGTACTACACGGAATTGTTGTGAAGATGGAAGGTAATACATGTAAAGTGTTTTGACAATGCTCACAATAAATGTAAGCTATTATTTTTATTGCTTTATACTATGAAAACTACTACTACGACTATTTTTCTACCATCAGCCCTCTAAAAACCCTACATTTATTAAACCAGCTCCTTAAAACATTCTTCTTTTCATAGCTCTCCTGTATTAAAAATATATAGATAGGGGCTCTTCTCTCACCCCACCTTTGCCTCAGTCCCATTTGCTTCTGATTGTCAAGAGAAAGAGACTGACAATCTTAAAGAAACATATATTTGGCTCATGTAATCCCAACCCAAAAAGTAACATATTAAAAACAATGCAGAGCATCAAACCTGGTTCTTTAATTCCATTTCTTTCATCTTCCTAACATCTAGGCCACAGCATTTTTTCATAGTCTGTCCCCTACCCTATGTCTTGCCAGCGTAGCTCAGTTTTGTAAATCACACCACTGTCTTTCTTTCTTCAGAAGTTAGTTCATTTCATTCAGGATTAACAAAAAGTATCTGTGTTAGGAAATTGAGAGGGAGTGGGGAAGATTTTATAAAACACAAAATTTTGAAGCACTGCCTCTCCTACCAAACAGAAATTAGATTTGCATGAAATTTTAAAGATCATTTATTTATTTATTTATTTATCAGAGAGAGAAAGAGAGGTGAGCACAAGCAGGGGAACAGCAGGCAGAGGAAGAAATAGACACCCCACTGAGCAAGGAGCCCGATGGGAGACTTGATCTCAGGACTCGGGGATCATTACCTGAGCCATGTCCCATTTGTATAAAATTTGTATGAAATTATTAGAAACCCCTGCAAAAAGTAGTATTCATTTGGTCAGCATTCATCACATGTACTGCATTTATTTGTTTTTACATTTTTCTCTATCACCGTATGAGTTCCATCAAGGCAAGGTCAATGCCTCAGGAATGCCATCTATCTGCTTTAGTTTTTGTCTTATAAGGGATACTCAGAAGATGATTGAATGAGCAGATGAAAAGATGAAGGGTTGAGACCTGGATCTTAACCTCAAGAAGCCTTTTTTTAAAAAAAGATTTTATCTATTTGATAGAGAGAGAGTGAGAGAGGTAGCAAGTCAGCACAAGCAGGGAGAGTGGCAGAGGGAGAGTGAGAAGCAGACTCCCCGCTGAGCAGGGAGCCTGACGTGGCTCCTGATCCCAGGACCCTGAGATCATGATCTGAGCTGAAGGAAGATGCTTAACTGACCGAGAAACCCAGGCACCCCAAGAAGTTTATAGTCTAGTAGAAAGGACCACCTACATACATAAATAGCAGTAATCCTTACTGTAGCCTAACTTTTAGTCCCTTCCTCATCTACCCTCCTACTTATTCAATCCACAGGTCACCAAGAATATGACCTGTACTCTTATATGACCTGTACTTCCACAGTTTCTTCTGCCTAGAATACCCTTCCCCTCATTTTCTGCTAAGTAAACTGCTGTTCATTAGCCAAGGTATAACTCTAATAGATTCTTCTCAGTTAAGTCTTTTCTGAGACTCCTCCCCAAGCAGAATGAATACCTCTCTCCTCTGCCCACTTGTAACCCTTTTAATATATCTCTCTTAGCACTTGGTACATTGAATCATAGTTACTTATCTATCATCTCTTCAGCTTTAAGGTGAACTCCAAAAGGACTGGAACTTTATCTTATTGATTTTTGTAACTCTAGGGCCAAGGACAGTTTCTGGCATATAGTTAGTGTTCAACACATCAGGTCTTGGGATCAAGTCCTGTGTTTGGCTCTGTGCTCAGCGGGGAGTCTACTTCTCCCTCTCTCTTGCCCCTCTCCCCCACTCGTGCACATGAGCATTCTCTCCTCTCTCTCTCAAATAAATAAATAAAATCTTTAAAAAAATAATAATATCCTATCAGTATGGGCTCATCAGTTGTAACAAATGTACTATATTAATACAAGATGTTAATAAAAAACTATGTATGAAGGGAGAACTGACGAAGTATATACAAACTATACTTTGCACTTAGTTTTTCTGCAAACCAAAAACTCTAAAAAATAAATCCTATTTATAAGAAAATCCAATGAAAAATAAATTCCCGAGAAGAAAACTAAAATATTTTACCTAAAACTTCCTACTATCATGTGTGTATAACTGGAATTTATTTAACTTTACCTCATAAATTTGAATTCAGGTGTCACATGAGCAGTATCTGTTCATGGTCTTCAACATCTTATAACACTGACCTTTGCAAATAACAATGTGTCTTACAGAAGGAAGATTAAAAATCCCAAATCTGCCTTTGAAGAAATGAACACAGATGAAGCTAGATACTGTTCTTCCTTTAGATTTTATATACTTAACATTTGGGGACCCGACTGTACATTTGCAGATAAGCTGATTAAGGTTTTTGCAAATGTAACAATAGTTACAATTATTATTCATATAAAAACATTTGATTTGAGACTGTACAATTATGCCATGAATTAAGATATAATAATATTTCAGGTATCCTGCATGCAAAAAATTCATCATGTGCATTTCCAGATGGCTCCAGTTCTATAGTAGAAATACTTTTATTAGCCAATAGGAATTTAAAAATAATACAGCACTTGCACAGGGGTTTTTATTTGTCTTGTGTTTTTAAAATGGGATTTATTGTATTTGTTTGAATTTGCAAAATAAGCAATAAAACAGATGCGCCCCCTGGGGGAAAAACACATGGCAAATTCCATTATAACAATTGGTTAGTGAACATCTACAATGTGTGATTGTTCAGGGATATTGTTTTGTTAAAATTCATCCTAAAACAGGAGGCCCAGGGGCGCCTGGGTGGCTCAGTGGGTTAAGCCTCTACCTTCGGCTCAGGTCATGATCTCCAGGTCCTAGTATCAAGCCTTGCACCCGGCTCTCTGCTCAGCAGGAAGCCTGCTTCTCCTTCTCTCTCTGCCTGCCTCTCTGCCTGCTTGTGATCTTTCTCTCTCTCTGTCAAATAAATAAATAAATAAATAATCTTAAAAGAAAACAAAACAAGTGGTCCAGTAGCCATGTATTTAAAGTCTATTTTATTATAAAAAAAAATCATGGTTCTGGTACTCATTTTTATGGTGTTTGGCTTGCATTATTAATCCACTATTATTTTAGAAATGTGATAGTGATAACCTTTTGTTATTACTGGGTTTTATTTAGATTTTTCTGACTTTCTAGGAGTTTTGTGGGCTTGTGATAGAAATATCAATCAGTGTAAAAAGAATTTTACAGTCATCATATACAGTTACTTTTAGTATTTGCTTTCATTCTAAATGTACCAAGGAATCAACGTCTATTTCCATAACCTTCTTAAAAAACAGAATTCTACTGAACTGAGAGTGGGGGTGTTGTTCATTGTTTTCCAGAAATAGATTGAATGCTACAGTATTTTGGGCAGATGATTACAAACACATCCTCATGAGAAGGCAACAGATGTAAGGAAAAAGTGTTAGATTTATTTCAAACCCAGAGAGCAGTGCAAGTATCACAGAAAATTTGTGCCAATGAATATATATATTCTTTTGCTGACAGCTTGGTCTACAAAGCTGCTAGAGTGCAGCATCAGCAAGTCTAACCCACAAGCAACTCCAAACTGATGGATAATATTTGATTCAGTAATGAAATCAAGTAGGAGTTTTAAAATCAGTTATATCTCCTTTCATCAGACACTTCTTCTTGTCATGTTTTTTTATGGACTATACATTGGAATTAATAGGAAATGTTATCTGCAAGAGCTTTGTTTTTTTTTTCTTGTTGTAAAGTAAGACCATTTGTGAAAAGAAGGAATCGTTAAAAATGCTATTTGTTAGTGATAAGTGATAGTATTTGTGATCCAGTGCTTCAGAATCTCCTCTACATTAAAAAAAGTAGGTTTGATTTGAGAAAATTAAACCCAGGTGTTTTGTTTTATTTTAAGTATAACAGATAAAAGGAAAATTGAATCTGGAAGATTTTTGAAGTCATGTGGTTCACTGATTCCCAAACCTATCTTCACATTATAAACCAAATACAAGCACTCTTTGAAAATATGGTCTTGGGCTCCACTCAGAGATTTTAATTCAGGAGATCTGAAATGGGACCTAAGAACCTACATCATAAGCAAGCCTGGTGGTTACTTTTAATATAATTGGTCCATGTAGTATTTTAGAACTACTGATCTAGTCCAATTCCTTATCCAATGTAGAATCTCCTTTACAAAATCCTTAACATGTAGTCATTTAGTGACACAATGCAGTCCATTCCATTGTTGGTTGATTCTAATTGGAGAAAGTTCTGTTAAACCCAAGTCCTAGAAACTTCTCCCCAATAGTGTGTTCCCAACAACCTCATAATTAATGTTCCATAGTCAGACATGTAGTTGGCCCAACAGGGACTCCTTGTATTGCTTAGATAATTCTGTCTGAGGGACTAAGGACTGTGTTTATCAACAAACTAAATTATAATGCAAGGTACATTTATATTGTTAAAGCAAAAATATCCATAGGTTTATGCCCCTTAGTTAATAGCTAAGCTTTATTTTAATGTTTTCCAGCAATGGTTTCTAATAACAAGTTAAATCCTGGCTAAGTATCTAAGATTAAGATTTGTCACATTAATGACAGAACCAACTCAATAAGAATTGGGAAGTTTGAGAATTTTGACAGAAATGCCCCACTAACCTACTCAGAGGTATCAGGGTTACAGCTGGATTTAACTCCACCCTTAGGCTGCTCCTATAAAGAAAGTGCCCCATCTACTTCTCCTGAACTTCCTTAAGAAAAAAAGACAAGTCTGGGAAATCTATGCCAAGATAATCATATCATTGAGGATAAGAATAGTACACAATTGGGGTAGGAAGTGGAAAGATAAAGAGGGTTTACACTGAAAATAAGCTGAGGTGGGGGTGGAGGAAACCCTCGGAGAAGCTAATGAACAAAGGGATTGAATGTGTAACTGGCAAGCTATTTCTTTTCACTGTGTCTTCCCTCTCAGTATGCTTGTCTCTTGCTTGCTTCAGGGCTCAGCTCTGTCATGATTCATGATTCTACAGAACACCACCCAGGGGTGCCCTGAGTGTCTTCATGCAAGTAGCCAGCTGAGGTTGGAGGGACAGGTTGTTTACTCTGAGTGTCCATCCAACTGAGCCACCAGGGTAGGGTCACTCTGAAAAGAAATCTAAGGCAGCTCTGAGTCTGTCCTGATGAAGAACCACCGTCCTCAGTTCTAGAGTGAAGCCAACCTAGAAAAGGAAGTTTAAATCTCATCTTAGAGAGGAGAGGTTGTCACAACCCAACCTGTAACTGAGAACAACAGTCTGACAAAACCATTAAGGGTTGTGGACCAAATAAAGGAGATAACCTGGGTTAGAGCTCAAAACTTTCTTTTTACTGAATGCAGCTAAGGAGGCAGATGTCACCTCCCTGTGACCACCTGACTGACTTAAGATAAAGATAGGCAGGGGAAGAGGCAGATAAATGGACAAGTAATAAAGAAGATCAGAGTAGAGAAGAGTCAGGAAAAGGGAAATTGAAGAGATAGGAAAAAGAAAGGGATATAATTAAGGATGGTGGGAGCATTTCCCCCAGGAATTGTAAGTAATGCAGCAACTTTTTTTTTTTTCTTCCTGAAGCCAATTTCCGTGGATAGGATTCAGCCTGTTTGAAATAAATTGACAGTAACTTTCTTTTTCGACTCAACTTTCTTTTTTTGCTATCTTCTTCCTTTTCTTTACTGGTTTGTGTGCACAGACCCATTACTGGGGAAAGGGGAGCTGAGCATGTGCTGACCTAGACTCCTCAAATCCCAAATTAGTCTCACAAGGTTTTTTAAAGACTGAAGTGAAGTTTTGTTTTTTTCCCCTTTTTTGCCCCCAGCTTTATGGAGGTATGATTGACAAAAATTGTATATGTTTAGGATGTACAACATAATTTTTAAAGCTGTATTTTTTAAGTTGGAGAACTAGAAAGCAGAGTGAATTTCTGCTTACTCTGACATCAGCAATAGCTTTCCAGATTTACTTTAGCTCATTTCAATAAAAAATGCTAAAAATCCCGAAAACAATAGCATAAACCTGACTAAGTACAAGCCCTATGCCTGGAGATTAAAATAATTAAAGGGGCCCCCTCTCCGTGTTATTCTCTATGATAGCACTTACCTATTTTTGTCATAGCACATATGAAAAGCTGTAATTATCTTGTTTATTTTTCCTGTTTTCTTGTTTACTGCCTGTCTCCCTTCCCTTCCAATCCCTTATGGCAGATCCATAAGGGTAGGGATTGTTGACTGTTTTCTTCCCTTTTATATATATTCCCAGGGCCTAGAAGAGTATCTGTGTAGCAGACTCACGTTAAACACGTATTGAGTGACTGACTGACTGAATGAATGAATGAATGGTGAGGCTCACTGAACAGGCAGAACAATTCCTTAGGAAACATTCAAACCACTAGCCTGTGAAAACCTGTGTGCTCTAACCCATTCCTACCCCTTCAACCTTAGAATCTGCTCTCCCCTGGCCTTTCAACTCCTCTCACACATCATGTTCTTGCTAATTCAGGGTGTCACATGTGTGATTTCATTTACTTAGGATGGTCTTCCCTGGCTTGGCAACCTCTCACCCTTCGTTCTTATTCTAAAGATCACCTAAGTGAGACTTCTTTTGCCATCTCATCTAAGTAGTATCCCTTCCCACCCCCCACCTTGTTATTTTCTTTCACGTGCCCTGTTCATTTCTTTTAAGGCACTTTTTTGGGTGATTTGTGATTATATATCTATTTGCTTCTTTATGCTCTGTTCCCTTCTTTTGTGGTATCCATGAGGACTGGGACTGCGTCTCTTTTTGCTCAACTCTGTATCTTCAGCACCTTATACAATCTTTGCTACTGGTTTGACAATTAAAAATGTGCTGACTGTGTAAGTGAGTAAAGAGGTGGATAAATCAATTACTAGTATTCCTTCTACTATCCCTCAATGTGCAGACATGCCATCCTGAGGCTTGTTGTTTTGATAATATTCTAGGCATGGCTCTGTTCTCCTAGCCCACATAAGAGGCTTGGTTAGAAAAGTCTTGATAACATCAATTACATTTTAATGATTTGAAATGAAGTTTACAAACATTATTTTGAAAGGAAAGGAGTATAAAGAAGGGATACACTTTTGTTTTCATTTCCTATACATCGAGTAGTTAGGGTCCAAAGCTGGATTCTCTTTATAAATACACTACACTTACAGCAACATCATATACCATGTTATATTTTTGTCACAAGCAGCAAATTCCCAATTGCGTGTCAAAAATCCCCTCGGAAATTTGATTGTCTGGGCCTCGTAAGGCATTTTAATTGGATCACTTTGTATTGGTTACTATCCCTGGACTGGATTCCATTCTTCCTCATGCTGGTTGGGAGGGCCAGGCTTATACAGGCTCCTAGTGAGGCCTCCTGCTGCTAGCACTAGCTGTTTCCATCTCTCTTGATTCTTCATCCTCCCACCTGTTCTGAGAATCCCTAACACTCCATGACTTTGAGCAGCTGTTGTCTCTGCCTCTGAGTCAGGCATGTGTCCAACAGGGGGTTTATATAACTAGGCCCTGGGAGGGACTTTTCCCGAATGGAGCCACCTCAAATATTTTATTTACTTTAGGATATATCACTTCTGCCTTCTTATCCTTCCTAGTAAGTGTCATGTCTCTAAACTTTCTAGAGCCATGTTTATAAACACAACATCTGTGTATACTACATACAGACTTTGCTGATTTACAGCTCTTGGCACCCCTTCTTCTCTTATACCATACATTCAGTAAGTATTGTTTAATCAAATCGGATCAAATCCGAAAGCTTATTGGTGTCATTAGAAGAAGTAGAATCCAAAAGGACTGAATTCCTAGGAAAGAAATATCTTCATCCTCTTGACATCTTAAGAACTACGTTTGTGTGTACAACATGTTTAGGTGAGATTTAGATTATGGTGTAGGACTAATTACTAACTGCTGGCCTTTATCAGTAACAGGAAGTGTCACTTAACAAATCCATGACTGAGTTTCTAATTCAGTCATTACTGAAAGTATTCAAAGTAATACATATACAAAGTCATCATAAATAGATGTTATAGATTTGGAATACTCCAATAAGGATTCTGGTTTTACATATTGAAATGTATGCCTTTAATATACATACATTCAAAGGAATATATGAAAAAAATTGAAAAGAAAATAAGAATCATAAGCAGAACAGTTTGGTTAATGTTACAACAGAAAGTAAAATTGTATCATGCAGCAACATCTAGGTTTCTCTATTTTCAAAAAGTAATATCAGAGTATCAAAATGAAGGCAGTAATGATATCTAAAATTTTAAAAAACTTTAAAATATTCGATGCACTAAATTAATTGAACTATTAAGCTTTTTCAAAGGCTTAAAGTTTCCTACATATAGGTACTAGTTCTCTAAAATGTATGTGAGTTTTAAAAACTCCCCAGTTCCAGACTCCAGGGCTACAAATAAATATTATAACTTTTCCTTTCTCTGTTGTATCCTTTCTCTGTTGAAACTGAATTTCACTAACTCTCAGTTTTATTTTCATTTCTGGATCATTACTTTGCTAACTTGGATGTACCTTGTCTGTACTTGATCCTAGCCAAAAGGCTGAGAAGCGATAGATTTATCTTGTCTAAATGTCATTTGTTTTCATAATCTCTGAAGCCATTCCCCACACAGAGTTCCTGACAACAGCAGTCAGCTCTGAGATTTCTCCTGAATCTTGAGGGCTCATTTGACTCCACCTTCACCTTACATCTGCTGTTCCTTTCATTCACATTTGCAAAGAAAAGGAGCTTCACTTACCTTATTTTTGTATTTGGCAAATGATGCCAAACAATAGTATATATAATTTTTCACATACATAATTGAGAAAGAAAGTAGAAATGATTTTCCAAGATTTAGTCAATATTAAATCTGTAGTGTATTTTTTTAATTTTTTTAAAGATTTTATTTATTTGACAGAGAGAGAAATCACAAGTAGGCAGAGAGGCAGGCAGAGAGAGAGAGGAGGAAGCAGGCTCCCTGCTGAGCAGAGAGCCCGAAGCGGGGCTCGATCCCAGGACCCTGGGATCATGACCTGAGCTGAAGGCAGAGGCTTTAACCCACTGAGCCACCCAGGCGCCCCAACTGTAGTGTATTTGTATAGTCTCTTGATTTGGGCATTTCACGGATGTAGTGTTCCTCTTATAGATAGAACTAGCCATTCATGCTTAGCCCTCACTTACTTTCTTACTCCCAAGATCACTGTGATTTATGTAAAATGAGTGCAAAAAGGTCAGTTGCCTTGAGAATTCAGATCTGGTTGAGAGACTTGGAAATTAGGTGGAATGTGCATGGTTCCCCACCTACCCCCTCAAAATCTGAAAAGCCTGTGATTTTCCTATCCCTGGAGGTAATCAGCTAGATTAGATAGAAACACCTTCTGCCCTAAAGACAGAAACTCAAGAACAGCCAGAAATATTTTGATCTGAAACAAAAGCCATGCTAGGCTTCTTGAAAAAGCTTTGGAATATAAAAATCAGATTAGAATAAGAATCCCAGAATCTTACCTTAAATCTTACCTTTTATCACAGAAATTGTTCACCACTTAGTACATGGTCTAGTGCTATATACATTCTAAATAAAAATGGGATTACATAAATTAAATATTGATCAAAATTTTGAAAATGAGCTTTAAGTTATAAATGAGTTGTAGCTGAACCTCAATGTGGGCAGAAAGCTGAATATGCAGGAGAGAAACATATGGAATTTCTGTTATTTAACTCTAGGAACACCATGAATGTATTTAATCAATCTGGCAGGTGAAAGATACTGTAGGCATCACTCATTGTCAAGAGATTTGATTTAGAGACTATATAAAATGTGGTGACACAAAACAATGGTTTTCAAAATTTAATGTGCTTCACAATAAACTGCCATGCTTGATAAAATGCAAAAATTTTGTCCCTTACCAAAGAGAGTCTCATTCACTGGAATTGGTGTTGGCTCAAGAATCTGTATTTTAACAAACAAAGCAAGTTGACTATAGACTACATTTGGCAGCTAGCTCAACTACGCCCTTATAGCATGAAAGCATCCATAGACCATATATAAACAAATGAGAGTGAATGTGTTCAAATAAAATTTTATTTACAAAGATGAAATGTCTAAAGCTGGATTTGACCCGTGGGCCTATGTAGAATGCATAGCTTTCAGGCCCTGAGCCCTGGCCCAAAGGATTAACTCTTCTTACATACCATACCTAAAACTTCTAGCCTCAGAATTTTGTTTTGGAACAGGTTTGCAGTTTATGTGTAAGGAGCACTTATTGGTCAACTGTGGTATTGAAGCTCATTTCCATTTACTGTTGTAAATATGAAATAAGAGGGAGAACATATTTCCTTGAATTGTGTACACAAAGAATTGTAATGATCCATTTTCTCCAGAAAGTCTTCCTGCATTAATGAAGCCCAGTCTCCAGTTAGTCAAAACATTTTCTTGCTTATGTTTTCTCCATGATTCACGATGATAATTTTTAATGCTTTTATGACAATAATATGGGCAACAGGATTGAGTAAGACCATTTTGACAGAGCAAGGATGGAACACACCTGGCATCTCTGCTGTCATTTTCGTTTCTTAAACCATGGCAGACATTGCCAACCATTTTTGTACTCTTTCCTTCTGTTTATTCTATTTGAGAGCACACAATATTACTTCTACTATATCTTTCTTTATTCTACTATATCATAAACTAATTCTGAACCTTTCCCAAAAGAATTCCATAGTATATTGTGACTAGTTGTCATTGTTTTCCTCTTAGATCATAAGTATTTTAAATTCATGGGCTATGCCTAGTTTATCATCTTATACCCTGAAATCATTCCAGAAACACTTGTTCAAAGGTATATATAGCATCTTTTCTCATTAGGATATCAATGTTAATTTTGTTATCATTAGTATAATACAAACTCCTGCTAATAGTTAACTAATTAAAGTGCATTTGAAACTATAGAAACTAATGTTGGCAATTTGGAAATTGAAGATGCTTGTAGTCTTGTTTTGGGTCTATAAACTATAACATAGGTTTTGTACTTGGTCTTAGCCAAAAGGCCAAGAAGTGATAAACTATATCATATTCTTTGAAATCATGTTTTAGGTCAATTTGGATTAATACTTACTGTTAAAGGATTATTTGGCTTCATAATCAAAATGTTTGCTTACCAAGTACAATATAGTGTATAGCATTAAATAGACTCACTTGCATAGCATAGTCTTGACTCTGCAAACTTGTTATGTCATATGCTGGCTATTGTAGTAAACCTTGTTTAGTAAAACTTGAAGAAAATTACCATTTAACAAAAACAAAATAGTGTTCACAGGATTTTCAATTTTTCCTGGTACAGTAAACTTATGTGTAATATTACTGCATCTGACTATTACTGAGTTTGTAGTCAGTATTTTATTGTTGGTAGGATTGGTTACCAAGAAGCCTTGGTCAGAAACTCAAACAGGGTTAAAAGCTATGTCCAGAGGACTAATCAGTCCTACTGGGTAGCTTGTCCTAAAATTTCTAGGATAGGACAAGTGCTAAATGGGACTTTTCTAGTGGTATGTGATCTGAGAGGTTATCTCCATCAGACACCTAGCTAGCTTTTTACCTAGCAAATTTGATAGAGGCTCAAATATCAAAATAAACTAGATGGGTAGTAGCATCCCTTTATATCTAATATGTGTGTTTCAGCACCAAAACCTCCCTTACAGTCAAACCACATTCTTTAAGCTTTTCCTACAGTCCCATGTTAGCCCTTGGAAAACATTATCTGATTTCTGATATTTCCAAATCTCTATGACAGGACCTGGCTATTTTTATTTTAACCAACTTGCTTCTCTTAAAATACAGAAAAGCTCTTCTTGTTGCTCAAAAAAAAAAAATACCAACAGCTTTAGGCAAAGAGAGGGCATTTGTTAGAGACTCCAGGGAGAACGGTCTCCAGAAAAAAAAAAAAAAAA
>RCUC01017164.1:0-11921 GCA_003697995.1 Taxidea taxus jeffersonii
TCACTGCAGGAGGGATCTGGAACACCAGGGGGTGCACATCACTCACCAATTCTGTGTTTAAGCCCCAGGAGCAGGTGCAGATGGTGGTTATGGGCAGGTTTCCTGTCAGGGCCTGGGGCTTCCTCTCCAGAGAACACTTTCCTTCACGGACCTTCTCTGCACACATGATTCTGTGCTTCCCTCTTCACTCTCTGACTTTGAAAATTGTTCTAATGGCAAAAGTATTATACTAAAATGCACAAAATACAGAGTCACTCATGTTGTTTATTCCTGTCTCTAAATACCAATGAATCAAAATAAACTGCTGCTCATCAAGTGAGTCTTTTCAGGAAAGCCAACTGCTCTCCCTGTGCATCACAGGTCCACCCAGCTCAGTGTGCAAACTCTCTAGAAGCAGCATAAAGTGCATGCTGGACATGAGACCTCCAGAGGCATGAACAATCCAAAGCAAAGGAAGAAAGTCTTGGGTGGGGAGTCACTGTCTTAAACAATGCTCACAGTATCACTGTTAGTGACAACATTGAATTCAATGGATGTAAATATTAGTGACAACATGGGAAAGCAGTGGAACTCCCTCCAGGTGTGATGTGTAGTCTGGGAATTACACACACATGCACACCCACACACACGCATGCCAGTATGAAACCTTCTTCCACTTTCTCCTCATTTCTCTGCAGCAAAAGTGGTCCTAAGACAAAACTGCACAGCATACAGGAAGACCTCAAGAAGCAAGAAAAAGTCTGAAAGAAACACTCTAATGCTACACCTGGAGGAGCTAGAGAAGGTATGATGACTAAAGCTTAAATACAGGAGAAGGAAGGAAATAGTAAAATTAGAACAGTAATAAATGATATATAAAAGAAACAAAACAAAAAACCAAGGTCTAGATTTTGCAGGGTGGGGGGGGGGAAACAACAATAAAATCGAGAAACCTCTGTCTAGATTTATCAAAAGGAAAAGAGAAAAACCGACATAAATGATATCAGAAATCAATATGTTTCTCTGTGGAACAAACAGGGTTTTGGAGAGGCAGGAGGGGGCAGATGGGGAAACTCAGTGACAGGTAATAAGGACACATGGTGCATGAGCACTGGGTATTATACACAAATAATGAACTGTTGAACACTACATCGAAAACCAATTATATACTACATGGTGGCTAACAACATAATGTTAAAAAGAAACTTAAAGAGATAATGTGAGAAAATGAATAATTAAAGCTAGATTTTAGGAGGAACATTTCCCAATCCAAATCCTGAAAATATAATCAAAATTTTGTGTCCAAGCTAGAGGTGGCTGGGGTGGGGGATGGGATCACTGCCTCATGGGCATTAAGGAGGGCACTTGATGGAATGAGCACTCGGTGTTATATGCAACTGATGAATCACTACATTCTGCCTCTGAAACCAATAATGCACTATGTGTTAACTGAATTGAATTTAAGCAAAAAATTTTAAGACATAAAAAAGGAAATAAATCAATCTGATCTAGTCTGTCATTCAGAGTCTCTGTTTCAGGAGAGGAGGAGTAAGATGGCAGCAGGGTAGGGACCTCAATTCAGCTGGTCCCTTGAACTCAGCTGGATGTCTACCAAACCATTCTGAACACACATGAATTCACCCTCAGATGTAAGAACGATTATCCCAATTTCTACAAGCAGCAAAATGACTACTTTTTGTGAGGTGGGAAGTGCAAAAACATAAATCCTTCGAGGACATATCAGAAGATAAATGGAGATTGGAGGGAGTCTCCATAAGCCACCGGAAAGTGATATTAACATCAAAGCAAAAAAATCAGGACCTTTGAAATCTGCTCCAGTGAGAGACATCGCTTACTGAAAAG
Organism: Taxidea taxus jeffersonii; assembly: GCA_003697995.1. Lineage (NCBI taxonomy): Eukaryota > Metazoa > Chordata > Mammalia > Carnivora > Mustelidae > Taxidea > Taxidea taxus. Next base: position 1,843 of record RCUC01017164.1, read on the forward strand.
ACCTCGGAGGATGAATAGGACAGAATTCTGAGTGGTTCACTGTGATCTCAGATCACAGACAATCAGAAGAAAGGGGGAAGCCTGAACCGATAGACTGCCAAGCAGTGGCACAGGGAGACAAGTTACGGTCAGCAAGCTCAGAAGGGACTTTCAGCTCCAGTCACCATAAACTGCAAGTCAGCCAGTTGGGAAACTGCTCTGTGCCCGACCACCCTGAAAAGGACGAGAAGGTGTGGGATGCTTAACATCCCAGGGCAGATATAAAATGATTTGTGACCAAAACAGTGCAAAAGCTCTCAGGGCAGTGTGGCCCAAAAAAGGACACTGGAGAGTCACCTGGCCGTGAACTGGGAGCCACACAAGGGGGTGCATGTGAGAGCCCATGGCTTGGTGCACAAAGTGGCTCCATTCACAACTGGGCAACAGCTCTCAGAATGATGTGACACCTGACAGGACACTGGGTCAGCACCCAGCATGACCTGGGAGGTGCAGAAGAGGGTGCACTCTGGAGACCACAGTCGCTAACAGTTGCAAAGTCAGAAAGTATGGCGACACTCATGGGTCCCTGGAACTTTCCCCAGAGAGTTGCAGTGGGCATCAATAACGCAAGCCTGTGGATTTTGGTACACACAGAAGTGGAGATGGATTGACTTGGAGGATTTCATGAGGTGGTGGTGGGAGGGGGGGATCCGGGCCACCACACTGTGGCTCTGAGATGGAGATTCCAGCAGGGCCATGTTTGCTCTGACCCTCTGAGGAGAAGCAGAAAGCCACCAGGGAAAAAGAACCAGACACAGGGTTGGCTCACATTAAGCCAAGGACCCTGACAAGGGTGGGGAAACTCTACCCGGGAAAAAATGCCTGAGAAGCCAAGCAGCAGGCGCCTCCCCCAGAAGACAGACTGGAAGAACAGGTGAATGATAAGGTTATTTCCCACAGGAACGTGAAACTCCAGCACCAGGGGAAAATTACATAGGGTGCTCCAAGGGCTCCCTCACGACTTGCTTATACTCAGGTTAACAATTTACATTTCTTTTTTCTTTCTTTTCTTTTCCTTGCTTTTTCTATTTTTACTCTGTTTCCATTTCAAATAGAGTCTTATTTTCTAACTTAAGTTTCTAAATTTCAAATCTTAATTTTTATATTTATGCCCCACATAATCCCATGCTCCCTTATTCTATATATATTCTATATATATATATGTATATATATATACATATATATATATGCATGTGTATGATAAGTTCTGATTTCCTTAACATTTACAGATATAGTGTCTTCTAACATACAGACCAAAAGTCATGAACAGGGAGAACGAGGCAAGATGGCGGAGGTGTAGGGGACCCAGTTAAAGCAGATCCCTTGAGTTTATCTGTGTTATCTATAAAACTATTTTGAACACCCATGAAATCAACCTGAGATGTAAGAATATATATGTGATGCTACAAGCAGAAAAGTGGCTGTTTTTGGCAAGACGTCTATTACACCAGCTCATTTTTTCATAGGCCATTTTTTTTCCATAAGCTTTTTATTTAAACATACAATGTAACCCCACCACCCTCTCCCAACCTCTCTCCCCCTACCCCCCTCAGTTTGTTTTATGACATTAAGAGTCTCTTTTGGTTTGTCTCCCTCCTGATCCCTTCTTGTTTCATTTTTTTCTTTTCCTACCACCTTAACTCCCACCCCCATTGCATCTCCACTTCCTCATATCATGGAGATCATGTGATAGTTGTCTTTCTCCAGTTGACTTGTTTCGATAAGCATAATACACTCTAGTTCCATACATGTCATCACAAATGGGAAGATTTCATTTCTGTTGATGGCTGCATAGTATTCCATTGTGTATATATACCACATCTTCTTTATCCATTCATCTGTTGATGGACATCTAGGTTCATTCCATAACTTGGATATTGTGGACATTGCTGCTATAAACATTTGGGTACACGTGCCCATTCGGATCACTACGTTTGTATCTTTAGGGTAAATACCCAGAAGTGCAATTGCTGGGCCATAGGGAAGCTCTATTTTCAGCTTTTTGAGGAACCTCCATGCTGTTTTCCAGAGTGGTTGCACCAGCTTGCATTCCCACCAGCAGTGTAGGAGGGTCCCCTTTCTCCACATCCTCGCCAGCATCTGTCATTTCCTGACTTGTTCATTTTAGCCATTCTGACTGGTGTGAGGTGGTATCTCATTGTGGTTTTGATTTGTATTTCCCTGATGCCCAGTGATGTGGAGCACTTTTTCATGTGTCTGTTGGCCATCTGGATGTCTTCTTTGCAGAATTGTTCGTTCATGTCCTCTGCCCATTTCTTGGTTGGATTATTTGTTCTTTGGGTGTCGAGTTTGCTAAGCTCTTTATAGATTTTAGATACTAGCCCTTTATCTGATATGTCATTTGCAAATATCTTTTCCCATTCTGTCGGTTGTCTTTTGGTTTTGTTGACTGTTTCCTTTGCTGTGCAAAAGCTTTTGATCTTGAGGAAGTCCCAATAGTTCATTTTTTCCCTTGATTCCCTTGCCTTTGGCGTTGTTCCTAGGAAGAAGTTGCTGCAGCTGAGGTTGAAGAGGTTGCTGCCTGTGTTCTCCTCAAGGATTTTGATGGATTCCTTTCTCACGTTGAGGTCCTTCATCCATTTTGAGTCTATTTTTGTGTGTGGTGTAAGGAAATGGTCCAATTTCATTTTTCTGCATGTGGCTGTCCAATTTTCCCAACACCATTTATTGAAGAGACTGTCTTTTTTCCATTGTATATTCTTTCCTGCTTTGTCGAAGATTAGTTGACCATAGAGTTGAGGGTCTATTTCTAGGCTCTCTATTCTGTTCCATTGATCTATGTGGTTTTTTGCGCCAGTACCATACTGTATTGATGATGACAGCTTTGTAGTAGAGCTTGAAGTCTGGAATTGTGATGCCACCAACTTTGGCTTTCTTTTTCAATATTCCTTTGGCTATTCGAGGTCTTTTCTGGTTCCATTTAAATTTTAGGATTATTTTTCCATTTCTTTGAAAAAATTGGATGAGATTTTCATAGGCATTGCATTAAATGTGTAGATAGCTTTAGGTAACATAGACATTTTCACAATATTTATTTTGGTATATATATACAATGAAATACTATGCAGCCATCAAAAGAAATGAAATCTTATCATTTGCGATGACGTGGATGGAACTAGAGGGTATTATGCTTAGCAAAATAAGTCAGTCAGAGAAAGACAACCATCATATGATCTCCCTGATATGAGGAAGTGGAGGTGCAATGTGGGGGGCCTGGGGAGTAGGAAAAGAATAAAGGAAACAAGATGGGATCAGGAGGGAGACAAACCAAAAGAGACTCTTAATGTCATAAAACAAACTGTGGGTGTTGGGGGGAGGGGGTTGGGAGAGGGTGGTGGGCTTACATTATATGTTTAAATAAAAATAAAATGAAATAAAAAAGGACATAGAGCAAAATTAACATTTATACATTCTAGAAAATTAAACCTAGCCTAAGGTAAGATAAGACCAATAGTTATGTGTGGATGAGGTGAAAAGGAAGAGAGGAAGTAAGAATTCCAAGGAAAATCTAAGGGGACATGATATTCTCACTCTTGAGAATGTTGACTCAAACCCCAGTGTTTCCCATATCACACACTCCACATCTGCGAACTTCATTATGTGTCAAGTACACACACTAGAGATATTACAGATAATCCCAGAGATGAATCAGGATGAATGTAGCCATAGTGCAATGTGAGAGACTTAGAAACACACCTCAAAACCCTGATTCTCTCTGTATTGCAGGTAAACTCTAGAATAAGTAAACCACCCTGTCCCCATTGCCAGATGGGTTACACATTCCTCATGAGCCTGTCCATTCTTTTCTCCAAGTGATTCAGGAAGGTAGCAGGTCCCATGGGGGGCAGGGAACAGGTACACATCCTGGGGCTCACTCTCACCCCATATGTGCTCTTGGACGTCTCACAAGACATGAACAGACATTTCTCCAATGAAGACATACAAATGACTATCAGACACATGAAAAAAATGTTCATCATCACTAGCCATCAGGGAGATTCAAATCAAAACCACATTGAGATACTGCCTCACAGCAGTTAGAATGGCCAAAATTAACAAGACAGGAAAGGAAAGGATGTTGGAGAGGATTTGGAAAAAGGAGAACCCTCTTACACTCTTGGTGGGAATGCAAGTTGGTGCAACTACTTTGGAAAACAGTGTGGAGATTCCTTAAGAAATTAAAAATAGAGCTTCCTTATGACCCTGCAATAGCACTACTGGGTGTTTACCCCAAAGATACAGACATAGTGAAATGAACGGCCATATGTACCCCAATGTTCATAGAAGCAATGGACACGGACACCAAACTGTGGAAAGAACTAAGATGCCCTTCAATGGATGAATGGATAAGGAAGATGTGGTCCATATACACTATGGAGTATGATGCCTCCATCAGAAAGGATGAATACCCAACTTTTGTATCAACATGGATGGGACTGGAGGAGATTATGCTGAGTGAAATAAGTCAAGCAGAGAGAGTCAATTATCCTATGGTTTTGCTTATTTGTGGAGCATAAGGAACAACACAGAGGACATGGGGAGCTGGAGAGGAGAAGGGAGTTGGGGGGAAATGGAGGAGGAAATGAACCATGAGAGACTATTGACCCTGAAAAACCATATGAAGGTTTTGGAGGGGGGGGTGGGAGGTTGGGTGAGCCTGGTTGTGGGTATCATGGAGGGCACATATTGCATGGGGCACTGGGTGTGGTGCATAAACAATGAACTCTGGATCACTGAAAAGAAATTTTAAAAAATATTTTTAAATGCTTTAATAATCCCAAGAAAAGACAGTAAATCGGGCATTTTATTGTGGGTCGATTGAAAATTTGTGATGGCTCTACCAAGTCAAAGGAAAAGAACTTAGTCTTTCTAATAAGGCTTCCCATCTGTATAGTAGAAGATGAAGAAACAAGCCTTATGGTTGTAAGTAATGAATCATTGGACCATAAAGACTGATGACTAATTCCTGCAAGAACTATAAAAATTAATGAAATAGAACATCAGTGACCAATAGGTGTAAGGGATAAACGGAGTGCCTGGACAATGGGAATGGAAATACCTAAGAACATGATGTTAATAAAACTATTTAAACGTAGGAAGAGGGCTTACCCAAGATATCAGGTGAAATTTCTCCAGTCCCCAAGGTCAGCAGCTGGTTCTGAAGGTCCTGTGTTTGCTGTGTGCACACAGAGACCAGAAGCTTCCACTGGGTCCATGAGAATGCTCAGACTGAGGTGCTGAATGGGAGAAGCCTTCCATCAATAAATAATTGATCCTTCTGTTGCTGATATCATTTCCATGTGTGTGTCCTTTACCATCTCCATGTGAAACCTAACATGTGATGGGACGAGGATGTGGAGACTTTGGGAAGGGTGCGTCAGGAGGGTAAGGCCTCATAATGGGAATAGTGTCCCTCCTCACAGAAAAAACCCACACCACGGACACAGGAGAGGATTAAAACTGAGGGGCTACAGGATACAGATCTTTCTGAGGACAAGAAAGGGACACTCAGGGACAACAGTGATACCAGGTAGAGGACAAGTACCCTACTACACTTTCCAGACCAAATCCTGAATCCTCCATCTTGGGCCTCACATATTTTTCCCTGTGTCCTTGTGGTCTTGACCAGTACCTCTCTCTATTCTTCACTGGATTTTCCAGGAACATCTATGAGGCTTCTGGCAGAATCACAGGAGAAAGAGTTGCTTGAGCTAAAAGGGGAAGGTGTCAGGAGAGGGGATGACCAGCAGAATGCAGCCCCATGAATGGACAGAATGAAAGCCGCTTGGTGAAGAGTGATTGTCTGGAACCTGGGGAAGCTCCTCGAGCACTGACCCCACTCACTTGTCCCTCTGCTTCCCTGTCCACCAGGAGACCTGGAGCAGCAGCATCTGGGTCAGCTAACTTGGTGCTGCTTCTCTTCCACCCAAGTTCTCAGGATTATCTCTCCCACTGGCATGGGGTCATTGTGGCTCCCAGTTGCAGGTACAAGATAGCCAGGGGATGACTTCTCATGCCTGTCCTCAGTCCCAGAACCAGCCTCACACCTGCTGGTGTCCACACTCTCCATCAGAAGCAAACATATTCCAGAGTCCATTCACTTACCCAACCTCCTGTTTGGTGGGCATGAACCCAGTATCCAGCCAGGTCTGAGGGGCACACAACACGTCTGATCCTGCTGTGTGGTGTGTGCAGCACAACTGTACAAGCCCAGAGTACAGGCTGGAGGATGGGAAACTCTTGCCGTCACCAGAATCCTCCCCAGACCCAGTAGCACAGCTGTCCCTGAAGAAGAGTAAAGAGGACTTTCTACATACAACATCAAGCTCTTGTTAGGAGAGAGTTTATCCAAGCCAGAAACAAATGTGGTTCCTCCACTGTGACTTCTTATGTGAATTACCAGCTGTTCTGGAAATGTTAACAAGACAGGCCAATTCATCATGGAGCCCATCTGCACAGGTGAGAAGGTGACCGAATTCTGGGAGGGACACCCTATCTCAGAGACCCTTCACTGTCACTCAAGAAGGGGACCCCGACCCAACAAGACAGCATTCCAGATCACCTGTCCCTGCATCAGCACTTGCCTTTGTTTTGGGAAGGCTTCCCTGTCCAGTGACCTCCATAGTCCTGTCCTTAGTATCCTGGCTGTGCCCACTGGGAAAGGAGACTCTTGGGGCTGCAGGTCTACTGGGGCCTTCCCTACATGCCAAGGGCTCAGTGATGGCAGCAATGACAGGGTGGGCCAGCCCGGGAATGACAATCTGAGGAGCAAGCATGGACTTTCCTGTCCACAGCATCTGCAGGTACCCAGGTGCTGAAAGAACACAAAAAAACCAAGTGCATGCACTTCCCAGTCTCTGCTTGAATTATTCGCTTCTGTTGTGTTGTCATGAAAGGAGGCACACACCTGGTCCCAGCATCAGTGTGGAGGGCACTGCCCATGTGCTGAGTATAGAGAAAGGGAATTTTGGATCCCGACTGCTCATATCAGCTGCAGTATTGGTGCATGTTATTGGATAGTGGGCGTGGAGTGGACTGTGTGCTACACGTGTGTGCATGAGCACATGCATTCATACGCAACCTTCGATCCCAGGAACCTAAAGGAGATAAGAGGCCCCACCTTGATGTCCCCCCGAGTTCATGGACTCACAGTGAGTACAGACTGTGTCAATGCAGCTGGGGGCTGCAGGGAAGGGGCTCCCGGGTAGTTCTGTGATCCCTTGCTTGGGGTCTCCCTAAGCAAGGGATCACAGACCCTTGCAGACAAGAGTGTGCAGGTCTATTAAGGCTAGCTGACTATTACAGGAGACGTTATCAGAGCACATGATGTCACTGGAAGAGCTCTCTGAAGGGACAACACACACATTGTAGGGGCAGAAAGCTTTACCATACTCCTTTCTAGGATCTTTAGCTGTTTTAACAATTAAATTGACATATGAAAACAAGTAGAAAAATGAATTTAATTTGGCATTTATTTTATTTTTCTTATTATTTTTTCTTTCAAAAGTAGATTTGGTTTTTTTTTAATTTTATTTATTTTTTTAATTTCTTTTCATTTTTTTATTATGTTATGTTAGTCACCATGCAGTACGTCATTAGTTTTGATGCAGTGTTCCAATGCTCATTTTTTAAATATAACACCCAGTGTTCCATGCAATACATGACTTCTCTCATGCCTATCATCGGGCTGTGCCATCCCCTTGACACCCTCCCCTCTAAAACCCTCAGATTGTTTCCCTTTCCCGGAGTCCACAGCCTCCCATGGTTCATCTCCCCTTCCGACCCGCCCCCCCTTCACTTGTCCATTCCTTCTTCTAATGTCCACCATGACATTCATTATGTTCCACAAGTGAGCTAAACCATACAATAATTGACTCTCTCTGCTTGACTTATTTCACACAGCATAATCTCCTCCAGTCCTGCCCACGTTGATGCAAAAGTTGGGTATTCATCCTTTCTGAGGTTGAGAAATATTCCATTGTATACATGGACCACATCTTCTTTATCCATACATCTCGTCTCTTTCCACAGTCTGGCTACTGTGGACATTGCTCTTATGAACATTGGGGTGCCTATGCCCCTTCTTTTCACTGCATCTGTATCTTTGGTGTAAATACCTACCAGTGCAATAAGAGTCCATAAAAATGTAAGACACAAAGATATGAGCAAAGGGGAAAACTCTTAAACCTTGGGAAAGATAAAGAGTAAATTTGTGAAGAATTATAATAAAAAGAAGAATGGGTTTGTGGAATTAAATTTGTACAGAAATAAGGGTTGTTTGTAAAGCATCCGGGGTCTTAAATTCCTAATTCTGGTGCTAAGGATATCTCTCTCTTTCTGGTACAGAGAGGGAGTCTTTCCCATGGGACACTTATCGTCATGTTTCGGGGGACAGGGGAGATTGGGATGTCCCTGCATGAGCTATATCTCAAATACCTTTAATTCCAGAGGCACGTTTGGGGCAGCATATTCTGTTCTCCCTTTGCCATGTAATCCTGGAGTAGAGACACTGCAGTAAATACTCCATGAGCCAAGACAGTGTCCTCCATGCAGGATAGGGTCTGGGCTGCATGGGGTGCTCAGGACCCCCCAGCACAGGGCTGCTGACCCAGGAACGGGTACACAGGGCTTTGTGGACCTCTTTCCTCTCAGAATTCAGGGTTTCCTTTTGAAGAAAACAATGTAACATAAAAGTAGGACAGGATGTAGATATCCTGTTCTATCAATAGTATTTACCAAACTCAAGACAGTGAGAAGCATATTTGAAGAGGATGATATTCCAGGACTTTCAGATGCCTTAACTGTAAGGAGATGGAGGAATAAAAGCACTTATAAGCTCATGGGTGCAGCATTTTGGAGACCCCCTGATCCCGGAGTAAGTTATCCAGATATGAGAGCCAAGAAGAGGTTCAGGGTGTCTCTCTGTCATTCCAAGGTGGGGTTGCATGAGGAGCATTTCCTGAGCTTTTTTTCCTTCAGCAGAGAAGCTCTGTCTAAACACAGTTCAGGGAGCTGCAGGGTACCCTTGCCCTCAAACAAGGATTAGGACTTGAGTCCTCACCATGTGACTGAGCTCAGTCCTTGTGTAGGACAAGGACTGCTTCTTCTTTTGATAGGTCTGGTCTTGAGTATGAAATACTATTCCTTGTGAATATGCAAATAGTCCAAGATGCATCATGTTAAGTATGGGAATATCTGTGCACTGAGAGCATCACCCAACTGCACCCTCCACTACAGAATCCTCTGAGAGCACGGCCAGTCACCATGCTGTCCTGGAGCTGGAGAATCCTCTTCTTGGTAGCACTGGCTACAGGTAAGGGACTCCCAGTCTCTGGGCTGAGGAGGAGAAAAAGGCCAATCAAAGATGAATTCATCCCCACCTGCTCTCTCCCCACAGGTGTGTACTCCCAGGTGCATCTGTTACAGTCTGGGGCTGAGGTGAGGAATCCTGGAGCATCCGTGAAGGTTTCCTGCAAGGCGTCTGGATACACATTCACTGACTACTATATGCACTGGGTGCGACAGGCCCCAGAGCAAGGGCTTGAGTGGATGGGACGAATTGACCCTGAAGATGATTCCACAACAATTGCACAGAAATTCCAGGCTAGAGTCACGCTTACAGCAGACACATCCACAAGCACGGCCTACATGGAACTGAGAAGTCTGAGGTCAGAGGACACGGCTGTGTATTACTGTGCAAGACACAGTGTGAGAAACCACATCCTCCGTGTGTCAGAAACCATGAGAAGGGACAGCTTTGCTGGTGGGTTGAGGAGGAGAGGGGAAATTACGCCTGACTTCCACATACAAATGAGTCAGAAGTTTGGGACAAAAATACTGCCTTCATGTGCTCACCAATCTCTGTAAAAGATTTGAAGAGTCCAGAAACCCTGTAGAAAGATAAGGCTTAAATATTTTGCATCAAAGTTTTTTCTTTATTAGTTTTTCCAGAGTGATATTTGCCACCTCTATGTGGACGGAGGGAATGTCTGTTGAAGCATCATTTGGGAAGAGTTGGA